>JARBWK010000008.1:0-14136 GCA_030556195.1 Anolis apletophallus | reverse complement strand
AGGAGAACAATAGCTTTCTGTAAACTTTCTTTCACACAGTGCATGCTATCAATTTTTGCCTCTCTCTGTTCTTTTCTCGTTACTTTTGTCCGGGCTTCCTGCCAGCAGTGAAGATAGGACTTGCCATGCGCACTGATGTTCTCATTCACATTAAGAATCCCATTACTTTCATTAACTCAAACTGCACTGGATTCCCACTCATCTAGCATATATAGTATAACTTGGCACAGAGTGGATTAGAATGTATATAATCAGGGTGTTAGTCTTCTATAACATGTGCCTTATTGATTCTAGGCACCAAAAACCCTCTTTTTCAGAGTTGACCTTGCACGGGTAGCATCACTTTCTGACTGTACTTTTATGCTCGGAAAAGTACCAAACCTGCTTCAGTGTAAAATAAGATGCACGAAGCTGATTGGCTGGGCAAGGCCCAGGGAGGCGGCTGAGCCTGGGACCTTTGGCCACTGTTACGTTTTGGTTCAGGCTGGAGCTAGGCAGGTGTCCAGAGAGAGAGAGAGAGAGAGAGGTTTTGGAGCGGCCAAAGGAGTTTGTCCATATGGATAAAGAAAGACTATTTTAAGTCTCTCACGAAAGGGCATTATGTGAGTGGGTACGGAGGCTGGACGGCCATCTCCCGGGGGTGCTTCGATTGTGCCTGTCCTGCTTCTTGGCCGATGGGGGCTGGACTGGAGGGTGACCCACCAGCAGGTCTCTCCCAACTCTTCTAGGGTTCTATGCGAGAGCTGTTCAGCAGTGGAACTCTCTGCCTGGTGGAGGCTCCTCCCTCCTGTGGAGGCTTTGGAGCAGGGGCTGGACGGCCATCTCCCGGGGGTGCTTTGATTGTGCTTGTCCTGCTTCTTGGCCGAAGGGGGCTGGGCTGGGGTGGCCTACCAGGTCTCTTCCATCTCTGAATTCTGATATTTTATGGCTCTAGGGGCACACCTGGGCAAAGTTGGGCCTTTCAGGTGTTTTGGACTTCAACTCCCACAATTCCTCTCAGCCTCAGGCCCCTTCCTTTGGAAGGGGCCTGAGGCTGTGAGGAATTGTGGGAGTTGAAGTCCAAAACACCTGAAAGGCCCAAGTTCGCCCAGGTCTGCTGTAGGGTCTCCCTCCCTCCCTCTCTCTTGATTGGTGGAGGGGGAGGGAGGCGGGGCCCGAGCTCCCCTGACGTCAGGGGCTCAGCCAATCGCGTGCCGACTTCCGCCTGGGTGCAGGCTGGAGTGGAGAGAGAGAGAAGGGGGAGGTCTGCCTGGGTTTGGGTCAGGAGGGCCCGGGATGGAGCCGCAGCAGCAGCGGGGGGGCCCCCAGGTGAGGAAGGGGGGAGAAGAGGAGGAGCAGGGGGGACCCTTCCTCTCCCCCAGAGCCTGACCCCTCCCTCCCTCCCCCTTCTCCCCCCACTTTGTGCAGACCCTGGGCGACCTGCTGCAGACCCTCCGCGAGATGGGCTTCAGCGAGGGCCAGGTGCGGGACGCCCTCCGCGCGGGCTGCCTCAGCGCCCCCGAGGCCGCAGACTGGTGAGTCCGGCTGGAGGGGGAAAGGGAGAGGGAGGGGCCCTTCTTAGGGGTCAGGGGGGCCCACACCAGGCCTGGGCTACACCCGCTGTGAGGAGGGATGATGGGAGTTGGAGTCCCAAACACCGGGAGGGGGAGGGAGGGCCCAAGTTGGGGTCAGAGGGGTCGACACCAGGCCTGGGCCAACTTGGGAACTCCCTGCCTGCCTCCAGGTGTTTGGGACTCCAACTCCCAGCATCCCTCACGGCCTCAGGCCCCTTCCTTTTCGCCTTCAGCCGCTTAAGTGAAAGGAAAGGAAAGGGCCTGAGGCTGTGAGGGATGCTGGGAGTTGGAGTCCCAAACACCTGCAGGGATTCAGGGAGGGAGGGCCCAAGTTGGGTGGCCCTTCTTAGGGGTCAGAGGGGTCCACACCAGGCCTGGGCCAACTTGGGAATTCCTTGCCTCCCTCCCTGCCTTCAGGTGTTTGGGACTCCAACTCCCAGCATCCCTCACGGCCTCAGGTCCCTTCCTTTTCCCCCTCAGTCGCTTAAGCGAAAGGAAAGGGTCTGAGGCTGTAAGGAATGCTGGGAGTTGGAGTCCCAAACACCTGCAGGGAGGGAGGGCCCAAGTTGGGTGGCCCTTCTTAGGAGTCAGAGGGGTCGACACCAGGACTGGGGCAACTTGGGAACTCCCTGAATCCCTCCCTCCAGGTGTTTGGGACTCCAACTCCTAGCATTCTTAGCAGCCTCAGGCCCCTTCCTATCCCCCCTCGGTCGCTTAAGCGAAAGGAAAGGGCCCGAGGCTGTGAGGAGGGATGCTGGGAGTTGGAGTCCCAAACACCTGGAGGGAGGGATTCGGGGAGGGCCCAAGTTGGCCCAGGCCTGCCCTCGACTCCTCTCGCCCACCACTCACCTTCTATAGAAATAAAAAATGCCATCATGTTTGTTTGTTTGTGGGATGGACATCACTCCAAAACCACTGGGCAAATGGACACCAAAGTTGGACACTCTACCCCTAACGGACCAAGGAGTGACCACCACTCATACGCCCTCCCCCCAAAATACAGAGACAAGGACATTAAAAAAACCAAGTCATGAAAAGTTTAAAGAAAAGGGGGAAGAAGAGGGATGGAAGGAAGAAAGAAAGAAAGAATGAAGGAAGGAAGGAAAGAAAGAAAGAGGGAAGGAAGGAAGGAAGGAAAGCAAGAAGAAAAGATGGAAGGAAGGGAAGGAAGAGAGAGAGAAAGAAAGAAAGAGGGAAGGAAGGGAAGAAAGAAAGGAGGAAAGGAAGAGGGAAAGAAAGAAAGAGGGAAGGAAGGAAAGGAAGAAGGAATGAAGAAAGAAAGAGGGAAGGAAGAAAGGAGGAAAGGAAGAAAGAGGTAACGGTGGAAACAAAGAATGAAGGGAAGGAAGAAGGGAAGGAAGGAAGAGGGAAAGAAGGAAGGAAAGGAAGAAGGAAGGAAGGGAAGAAAGAAATAGAAAAAGGAAGGAAGGAAGAAGAAAAGATGGAAAGAAGGAAGGAAGGAAGGAAAGAGGCAGAAGGGAAGAAAGAAGCAAAGATGGAAGTAAAAAGCAAAGGAAGGAAGGAAAGAGGTAGAGAAGGAAGGAAGGAGAGAGTGAAGAAGGAAGAGAAAAAGAGAAGAAAAGAAAGGTAGAGAAGGAAGGAAGGAGAGGGAGCGAAGGAAGGAGGGAAAGGAGAGAAAGAGGGAGGGAAGGTTGGTAAACACAGCTAGAAAACTCTCTAAACAAAACTGTCATGTTCGTTTGTGGGATTAACATAACTCAAAGACCGCTGGACGAACTGACACCAAATTTGGACACAAGACCCCTCTCGGGCCGACGAGTGACCATCACTCAGGAAAACACTGGAAAACACAGCGGAAGGGACTTAAAAATAAAATAAAACATTGCGACGCATGCGCAAAACCACACATATATACACATATACACAAATATATACACACACATATATATACACACACAAAGCACGTATACACACCTGGAAGGGGGGGGGTCTCCTCAAAGCGGCCAGATATGCCAATGCTAAAAAGTGTGAAAAAGTGTGGAAGAGGCAAATGAGTCCTCCCAACCTCTGGAGGTGCCTTTAGACATAGATGCAGGCGAAACGTCAGGAGAGAATGCTGCTTCTGGAACACGGCCAGGCAGCCCTGAAGATTCACAACAACCCAGCAAACGAATCCGTTTGGAGACATTTCGCCTTCCTTTCCAGCATCTCATTGGCAGAGGAAAACACGAAGGGGGTGGACGGCCGAGGGAGATGACCCCTGGCTTTGAAAAAGCACAGGCGGAGTTTCCAAGCTGACTTCAGGACTGACCACAGCACCCCCTTTGGAAACATGCCAAGGAATATACATCCAGGATGCCAGAAAACAAAGGGCCCCACCTTAAAATAATAGTCTTGACTCGATATAATATAATAATGTAATAATATATAGAATATATATAGAATAATATACTTCTTCCTCTCCCTTCCTTCCTTCCTTCCTTCCTTCCTTCCTTCCTTCCTTCCTTCCTTCCTTCCTTCCTTCCTTCCTTCCTTCCTTCCTTCCTTCCTTCCTCTTGCAGGCTGCTCCAGGAGCGTGGGGACCGGGGTCAGCTGCCCGCCCTGATCCTGCCCCAGCAGCACCAGCAGCGCCGCAGGGCTCCCGGAGGCCCCCCCAGACCAAAGGGCCATGGACGCCTTCAACCCACCCAGGAAGCCCCCGGAAGCCCCCCCGGGGCCGACTGCTCCCTGCTAAGCCTCAGCTTAACAGGTGAAGACGCCAGCCCCCCGGTTCCCCTTGCCCCCCACCACACCTGACTTTCAGGGGGAAGGTAGGCCACGCTGGGCTTGGCTGCATGATGGGCCTCCTTGTGGGGACCCCCACTCACCCAGGCGCTAGGGGTCACTTCCCAGGGAGGCTGCTCTGCCCCCCTCCGTTCTGTTCCCTCCCCACCAGCACCCGAAGGTCCATCTATTGCCCCTTCTTTGGTTTTGTGTTGTGTTATGTTAATCTTTTCTGCCAAATAAACAACATCTCTCGGCATTACTTCGCGAACGAAGACTCTTAGGAAGGACTCGCCCCACGCTTTTTACAAGCGCTTTGAGGAATAAAAAGGCCAATCTGAGATAGGCAAGTCCGGTTGCAGAAAGCACAGCGGAAAGTCTCCTTGGGTGATGTTGTTTCCAAGTTGCGGTTCTTTCTGCGTTGTCGAGACCCATTCAGCGTGTCTTTTCAAAAGAGGCCGCAGCATTGTGGGCAGTGCGTCTCCACGCCTCCCGATGTGAGGCCAGGGTGGACCATTGTTGGTGATCAATCTGGCCAAGCCTGAGGTGTTGTTTCAGGGAGTCCTTATATCTCTTTTTGGGGGCGCCTGTCTTGCGCTGACTTGTGGCGAGTTCACCATAGAGTGGTATCTTTGGGAGGCGGTGGTCCTCCATCCTATGGACGTGTCCTGCCCAGCACAGCTGTGTTCTCAATAGCGTGGCCTCAACGCTGGTGGTCCCTGTTTGCTCAAGGACAGCAACATTAGTCACATAGTCGGTCCAGTGTGCATTTAGGATTGTGCGAAGACAGCGCTGATGAAAGCGTTCGAGGAGTCGTAGGTGTTGGCGAGAGGTGACCCATGTTTCAGACCCATAGAGGAGAATAGACAGTACGAAGCTGGTGAAATCCTGGCTATGGAGGGAAGCATTCCCAGAATAATGGCTGAGGCTGGCCACAGAACAAAGTTATTGACCACACGTACGGACTGAGTCGGACGTGATATTATCTTGGCGATTGGGCTTATTTGTAATTTTATTCTATATGCATTTCAATCTTTTGCTGTTCTGTGATGTTTTTTAGATTGTACTAGCTGTGCCCGGCAGGCGTTGCTGTGCCCTATTTAGGAGATGCGAGAAAGTCCGAGTATGTAAGGGTTGGAATTGATGTGACTTATGGTCTTGGTGGGGCCATGGCTGTGTCGTTGTGGGTTGTTCTGGTGGGTGGGATGTTGAAGTCCTGGGGAGTTGTGGGTGTGTGGTGTTGCTGGCGTTCTGCAGAGCTTGTGGATATACAATGTTTTTTGTCTCTCCGTCTGCTGTGTTGATGGAAACTGAGGTTCTGTGGTTTCTCAACTCTGGATTTGAAAAAAGAAACTGTGTTTCTGTTCTGGCGTTTGTTCTGCCCTTTTTTGTGTGATGTATGTAGCGTTGCGAGTGTGTCGTCCAATGCTGTTCTTTTTAGGAGGCATGGCTTGTCTTTTGGGTCAGCTTATGCCTGTGTGGAAGGAAGGAATGGCATACAAATGGGTTGAGCAGTAGACGCAAGGTTGTGTTATGTGCGTATTGTGTGGTGTGTAGGTATTACTTTTTTGGTGAGTTAGTGGGTGTGTGGTGGCATTGTGGGTGGTAGTATGTTGTGGAATGCTTGTGTGGGTGGGGTGTTTTGGGTGTTTGTGTGTGTTTGTAGAGTATCAGTGCAGTGTTGTGTTGTGTTGTGGTTGGAGTATAGGTGGAGTTGGTTTTTGTTTGTGGTGGTGGTGGTAGGTGTTGTGTGTGTGAGTCCCGTAAGGTTGGGGGGATGGCTTGTGATAGGAAGTTGTGTTGTGTTGTGTGGGTAGGAATTGCTGGAGAATTGCTCCTCATAGAGTTTGGTTTTGTCAGCTTAACCCCAAACACCAACTGACTGAACTCAAATCACTCAGCATTCTATCCTAGCCTTGGCTGGCTGTGCCCAGCGTTACTATGGTTACTCAGCCTCCCTGCATTTTGTGTGGGCCGATGTTGGCCAATGGGTTTCGCTGGCTGCCGAAGAGGATGCTGGGAAATGTAGGGTTTTTTGTATCGTTGTTTTGGGGGCCTTCTAGGTTTTGGGGGGGAAGTTTCTTTGCTAAAAGCCTTCCTTGCCTGAGGCCTATTTGTGTTGGCAAGTTTGGTGTCTCTGCCTTGGAAGGTTTCTCTGTCTCTGTCAGTCGTTCGACGACTGAACCTCCTTTATATAATCGATTATTGCATTGGATCCTTGCTGCGAGCCAGTCTGAGTCCCTCTTCGGAGGTCGAGAAGGTCGGGATAGAAAAGTTTCAAGTAAAGAAATAATAAATTCTCATGCTCAAGCCAGGCCCATCGACAGCAGCGTCCTCTCGTGCCTCCCTCCCTCCTTTCTCTCTCCAGGGCCCAGGCTGGACGCAGCAGCAGCCACCGCCACGCAGGAGCCGCTTCCAGGCCGAGCGAGAGCCGAGGAGGACCAGGCGCTGCTGGCGGAGAAGCAGCAGAGGGAGCAGCTGGCGGAGCAACTGAGGGCCGAGAGGAGGAGCAAGAAGAAGGTGCGGCCATGGGGGGGGGCTGGGGGGATCTCCGCCATGCAGGGTCTCTTCCCCCAAGGTGTCATCTGTTGTCAGTGGTCCCTCGCTACTTCGCAGTGTTCTTTATGCGGGCTCGCTGTTTCTCAGGCTCACTGTTTCATGGGTCTTTGAAACTATTAATACGAAATATTTGCGTCCAGCGGAGGCCAGGCCACCCCCCCCCCCCCCCGGAAGTGCGGCAGCTTGAGGCGCGGCAGGGAAGGCTTGCCACAGTTAATCAAATTCTTCTCCTTGATTTCTTCACGATGCCACTTTCAGATTTAGATCCTAGTCATACAATTTCATTCATCCGTCCATCACACAGGAACACGAATTGGTCTTGCGGAGGATAGCCGATGACCGGCGGCACGTCCAGGTGAAGGGGCAGCTGACCCAGGAGGCCCCGGCTGCCCCTCAATTGCCGTCGGAGACCAGAGCGCAACAGGAGCTGCCCCCGGCCCCCTCCTCTGGGGATGGTCAATGCCTCCTAATGGTGAGATGCCCCCCCTCATTTCAGAAATAGGCACCCCCCCATAAAGGGTAAATTGGGGTCTGCCTGGGACAGGGTGAGACGCCTCCTCCCTCATCAGCCTCTCCCCCCCCCCGCGTTCTCTTTTCCCAGATCCGCCTCCCTTCGGGGGCCTCCGTCCGCCACCGCCTCCCGGCCGACTGCCCCCTGGAGACCCTCCTGAGGCGCCTCCTGCTGGAGCACCCAGGCCTCTCCCCCGCCGCCTCCTTCCTCCAGACCTTCCCCAAGCGGCACTTTGGCCCCGCCGACCTCCCCTCCTCCCTCCAGGCCTTGGGCCTGACCCCCAGCGCCACCCTCTGCCTCCTGGAGCCCCCCTCCCCCGGAAGCCCCCCAACAGACCCCCAGGCGCCCCCCAAGGAGGAGGGGGAGGAAGGGGGGCTCTGCCCGGTGGGGAGGACGGCCCTGGTCCTTCGCGGCCCCTCCGTGCAGCTGCCGCTGCCGCTGCCGCCACAAGAGGAGAGTCCAGAAGCCCCGGACGTGGCTACTGCTGACCACCATCGCTGGGGTGAGTCACGCTTTGCCCCTCCTGCATAGCTTTAATGGGGGGGGGGTGAGGGGGCAAAACAAAAGGTTGGAGGATTAGTAAGTGTTGTGGCAATGAATGAAATGTAAATAAATATAAGAGCCGCTTGTTGAAGCAGAAACAACGGTCTGAAGTCAGTCAATTGGATGATAAGAAGTACCGTATATACTCAAATATAAGCCGACCCGAATATAAACCGAGGCACCTAATTTTTCTACAAAAAACTGGGAAGACGTATTGACTCGAGTATAAGCCGAGGGTGGAAATGCAGCCGCTACTGGTGAATTTCAAAATAAAAATAGATGCCAATAAAATTACATTAATGGAGGCATCAGGAGGTTAAATGTTTTTTGAATCTATATATATAAAAATCGACTGGTCGTGGCTTGACGATTATGCACGGCCACACTATAACCCCCAGAACCACAAAACCCACAACACACATTTCACCAGACCACGAGGTAAAAACATGGCACAACACCCCCCCCCTTACAACTTCCGCAGACCCCTAACTGCGACCCCCCAAAAGAGCCCCTTCAAACCTAGGGGAGGAGGATCAGGCGGCGCCTTCGCCCGAACCCCAGCACAGCGCATTCACCTGCTCTCCACTGGGAGAGCGGAACCTCCTCCCCGCCTGAATGCCCTCCGGAGGTTAGGGACAGGCCTGGAAGCGGAGGAGGAGAGGGCCAGAAGCCCAAGGAGCCCAAGGCAGCGCCCGCGCCACCCGGCTCCATGCGGCGGAGGACGCCTGCTCTGCGATGCCTCTCCCTGCGATCTCCTCTTCCGGGAGTGGCAGGGACCTGGGGCGCCGCCACTGCTCTTCCTCGGCACTGTCGCCTCCTTGCCTTCCTCCTTGACTTCCTCATGTTCGTGGACCCGGGACGCGTGGGTTCGGTCCGGGAACGCTTACAAGCCTGAGACGGAGGAGGAGGCGGGTAAGGCCATGGCACTACACCTCCCAGAAGGCTCCGCGATGCTCCCTGGAAAGCAGGGGCGGAGCTTTCTGGATAGTCCCATGCCTTGACCCTCCTCCTCCTCCATCTCCCAGCCTCCCAAACGTTCCCGGACCCAACCCACGCAACCCGAGCCCACGAACATGAGGAAGGCAGCGGAGGAAGCCAAGGAGGTGACAGTGGTGAGGAAGAGCGCTGAGGCGGCGGCACACCAGCTCCCTGCCACTCCCGAAGGAGGACACTGCAGGAAGAGACACAGGACACCAGCCATCCTCCTAACGAAGGTCCCCCACCGCCGCCCCCCCGGCACACAATACATACACAAACATACACACATATACACACGCAAACACACACATACATACAAAACAACATATAAACACCAACATAAAAACACATATAAAAACACAACCACATACAAACACATATATCTACACACCTAAACATACACATCCACACTAATACATACACATATATACACACACATATCACCACCTCACCATATATACACATACATACATATACATATACAAACACACACATATATATACACGTACTCAAACACAAAACACCCACAGAAAACTACACACAAATATATACACACATACCAAGAACTATAAACACACACATACACACACACACATACACACACACAAATAACCACAAACCAATACCAGCACACACACATACACACAAACCCCCAAAAAACCAAACACACATACAACCACATATATCTACACACCTAAACATACACATCCACACTAATACATACACATATATACACACACATATCACCACCTCACCATATATACACATACATACATATACATACACAAACACACATATATATATACACGTACTCAAACACAAAACACCCACAGAAAACTACACAAAAATATATACACACATACCAAGAACTATAAACACACACATACACACACACACACATATACACACACAAATAACCACAAACCAATACCTGCACACACACATACACACAAACCCCCCAAAACCAACCACACATACAACTATAAACACATACACACAAATACATATACACACAACAAACATACTCACATCACTACCACAACATACATACCCTGACATTCTCACATCACCAACATAGGGCACAGCAACGCGTGCCGGGTTCAGCTAGTATTTACATAAAACTGTAATTTAAGATAAGACTGCCCAACTCTGATTCAACCCTTATTCTAACCTCCTTCTATGTAAATGTGCTCACGTGTCCTTCCAATAATGATAGAGTAAGATAATAAATGTAATAATAATGATGATAAGAGTACAATAATGGAAATGTAATAATAACAATAATAAATAGTGAAAAATAATAAATGTAAAAAATAATGAAGTAAAATAATGTAAATGTAATAATAAACAGAGTAAATGTAATAAAAATAATAATAGAGTAAAAGAATGTAAATGTAATAATAAACAGAGTAAATAAATTTAATACAATTAATACTAATAACAAAGTAAAATAAGAAATAACCTTGGCTTGAGTATAAGCCGAGGGGAGCATTTTCAGCCTTAAAAAGGGGCTGAAAAACCAGGCTTATATTCGAGTGTATACAGTATGTTGGCCAGCAAATTGCCTTGATAGGAATCATTTGGGTGTTTTGTGGTTTTTATGCTGTATGGCCGTATTCTAGCAGCATTTTCTCCTGACATTTTGCCTGCATGCTCGAGCACAGCCATACAGCCCAAGGAACACCCCCATAAATATTTTTATTTCTCACCTGCCTCTCTTTGTGGCTCGAGGTGGGTCACGGCACAGTCAGAACACACAAACGTTGCAAAAATTATAAGCACGCATATTAAAATGTAGCTCTATAGATTCTAAGATGCACAATAAAGTATATTTCTATAAAATACGTATTAAATATACTGGATGGAGATTAAAGCGCAGGGCACAAGTTTGAAATTCATGCTTTGAACACTTTTGAAAGTAGGCCTTTCAGAATGGGGGCGTATGTATGGCATATGCATTCCTGATCCCCTTCTTATGAAAACATTCCTGTGTGCCATTAGCCCCTTTCCATGGAAGGGGGTGTCTTTGCATGACCCAGAGATGTCCTTTGGCCTCGTAGCCCCCTCCCCTTGTGGCCCACCATGAGGTGTGCGTAGGAGGCGGGTGACAGGTTGCATTGCAGCATCACCCAGAATCCCAGGGAAGCTGGCCGGAGCATGGCCGACCTCAGTTGTCCTCAGGTGAGGACGGGGGTGCCTCTGTCACCTGGGCTCGGCGCCCCACTCCCTCCGCCCACTGGGCCTGCTTGTTGGTGGATGCTGCAGGTGCGTCTCCTTCCTTTGCTCTCCCACAGGCCGAGGCCAGAAGCTGGACGCCCCGGAGGAGCCCATGGACCAGGGCCCTTTGGAGCACGCCCAGGAGGAGGAGGAGGAGCGGGGGGTGGCCGAGCAGGAGCAGGACCCGCTGCCAGGTAGGCGGGCATTTCTGTCGGAAGGTGTCATTGTGGGGAGGGCTGGGGCAGAAAGAAGGAGGGACCCACAGAGGTGGGTTTGTAGCCTATGGTGGGCAGAATGGCAGGCCCCCTTGCCCCCCCCCCCAAATCCTACTCCATTCTGTTAGGCTCAAAATAACCCTCACTTGGGGCGATCCCACCATAAATGTAGCAGAAGACCAGAAATAAACTTCACATTCAGCAGAAACTTACGTACGTATGGCGAACAGGTATAGGCTTCTATTGCATCGGACTGTAGAGTCAGAACTTTAGGTTCAAAAGTATTTATTGTAGTGAAAGAATTGCACTCTTGATAGAGAAGCCCTTTGGGGCTCACTCACTTACTAAGTCTCCTCTTCTACAACAGTGTTTCCCAACCTTTTTTGAGCCGCGGCACACTTTTTACATTTCCAAAATCCTGGGGCACACCACCAACCAAAATGACACAAAATGACACTCTAACACAGTCATACATATAGTTAATGTGTTTTAAATGTATTTATACACTCAGTGTGAAACCTGGGCCTGTTTCGATGAACACAACATAGATATGACTTCCTCTCACATACTTATACATGGCTATCACGTCTTCTCTCAGCCTTTTCTTCTTCAGGCTAAACATGCCCAGCTCTTCAAGCCGCTCCTCATAGGGCTTGTTCTCCAGACCCTTGTGAAATTTCACCCTGAGTGAAACTTGCTTCCAGTTATCTATGGATGTCTTGACGCTGTTATAAACTGTTCCTGGGGGGGGGGCACTCTCAAAAATACAGTAAAATAGTTTTTTTTAAAAAACGTTTCCAAGCAGAGGCTGAATTTGTTTCTTGGAAACCTGTGAGGGGGCTGCTAGGAGGGGAGAGTGACAATTTCCCACGGCACACCTGATGATCGCTTACAGCACACTAGTGTGCCACGGTACACTGGTTGGGAAACACTGTTCTAAAGGAGGTTAAAAAGGTTAAAAAGATCCATGCAGCTACTTTTTGGCCAGAGAGAGATGGTGTGGCCCTCTGCCCTCAGCCATCGGTAAAAAGTCTGGGGGTCCGGCTGGACGCCCACCTGTCCATGGAGGAGCAGATTGGCTGCACCTGCAGGACAGCATTCTACCACCTACGGTTGGCTAAGCGCCTGGCTCCCTACCTCTCCCAACGCGACCTGGCTACGGTGATCCAAGCCACGGTCATCTCGAGGCTCGATTACTGTAATGCGCTCTACATTGGCCTTCCCTTGTCGATGATCCGGAAGCTTAAGCTAGTGCAGCACGCCGCAGCCCGCCTCCTCCTGGGTGCTGCAAGATCTGACCGCGCGACCCCACTGGCTCCCGATTGAATTCTGGGTCCTCCTCAAGGTGTTAGTTCTCACCTTTAAGGCCATCTGTGGTTTGGGGCCAGTGTACCTGAGGGAGCGACTTACCCCTTATGTGCCTGCGAGATCACTGCGCTCTGAGGAGCTTAACCTCCTTGAGGTGCCTTCCCTTGGAACCTGCAGACTGGCCACTACACGGCGGAGGGCATTCTCTGTAGCTGCCCCAAGTCTCTGGAACGGCCTCCCGGAGGAGATCCGCGCCATCTGCGCTCTTCTGCCCTTCCGCAAGGCCTTGAAGACTGGGCTCTGTAGGAAGGCGTTCGGCCCTAACTCAACCACACTGTGTGCCATGCCGCCTATGGCCCCCCAGATTCTTATCTCGCCCCCCAGCCTTCGCTGAGGGCTAGTGTTTTAATATGTTTTAACTGCTTTCATGTTTAATGTGTTTTAACTGTTTAATCTGTTTTATGACTCACGGTGTTTATGCTTCTTCTGTGAGTGAGCGGGATACTAAATCGAAGTTAATAAATAAATAAATAAATAATAAAATGCGCCCTTCCTGGTAGGAGGAAAAAGCAGAGGAGACAAAGGGAGAAAGACCACGTGGTCAACCCAAGGGCAATAAGACTTTAAAAGGAAGTTCCTTCATCAAAGGGGGGGGGCAGTGGCGAGCGGGAAGAGAGGAGGCAAAACCCCTTCTGGTAAACATGGACAGGAATATAAGGCGGGGGGGAGAATCCTTCAGCCTAATCTTATCTCTAGACTAGATACTCATTGAGGGCTGGAAACTTGATGACACAAGTAACTTGTGTAGTCCAGGGATGAAAGCCGAACTCAGTGGGTCTCCTCTGGAGGAGAGAAGAGGAGGCAGGGAGAGGAAGTGCTTCCAGGCCAGGAGAGGGTGGGGAGAGGGTCATGGGGCGGGGCAGGGGTCCAGCACCCTTTGCAAAGGGCTGCTCTTTGTGTCGTCGGAGGAAGGACTCCCCTCCTGACAGGGCTGGGGGGCTGTTCTCTCCAAAGGTCTCCCACCAGCGTTGGAACTTGGCCACAGGGGAGCAGCGGCGGCAGGCTCTGGCCACCACTGGCCTGCATCAGGCAACCGACTGAGGTAGGAGCGCTTCCCATCAAGCCGGGCTTGGGGGGGCGGGACGGACTTGTTGAGCAAGTAATCCACAAAGAAGGCGTCCCAGAAAATACAGTGAACCAGTGAACCATGAATTCAAAGGCAAAAAACAACAGCACGGGTATTTAAACAGGAATCGATCCAAGAACAAGGCCCAGGAACATGGTACGGAGAACTCTCCAACGATGCTTCGTCTGAAGCTAAGCTCCGTACTTGGCAATTTATATCTACTTTGTTTCCCAAACAGCAAGAAACAGGTTTTGTCTTTGCCTACTAGCCTCTGGCTGAGCACCTTAAGTCAGGCCTGGGCAAACTTCTGCCTTTCAGGTGTTTTGGACTTCAACTCCCACAATTCCTCACAGCCTCAGGCCCCTTCCAAAGGAAGGGGCCTGAGGCTGTGAGGAATTGTGG
>JARBWK010000007.1:154528983-154613287 GCA_030556195.1 Anolis apletophallus | reverse complement strand
TTGCCCATACTCTAAGCATGTATAGGGCTTTCCCCCAGTGTGAGTTCATGGATGTGAACATAGACCTGAACCGCAGCTGAAGCTTTGCCCATACTCTAAGCATGTATAGGGCTTCTCCCCTGTGTGAGTTCATGGATGTGAACATAGACCTGAACCGCAGCTGAAGCTTTGCCCATACTCTAAGCATGTATAGGGCTTCTCCCCAGTGTGAGTTCATGGATGTGAACATAGACCTGAACCGCAGCTGAAGCTTTGCCCATACTCTAAGCATGTATAGGGCTTCTCCCCAGTGTGAGTTCATGGATGTGAACATAGACCTGAACCGCAGCTGAAGCTTTGCCCATACTCTAAGCATGTATAGGGTTTCTCCCCAGTGTGAGTTCATGGATGTGAACATAGACCTGAACCGCAGCTGAAGCTTTGCCCATACTCTAAGCATGTATAGGGCTTCTCCCCAGTGTGAGTTCATGGATGTGAACATAGACCTGAACCGCAGCTGAAGCTTTGCCCATACTCTAAGCATGTATAGGTTTCTCCCAGTGTGAGTTCATGGATGTGAACATAGACCTGAACCGCAGCTGAAGCTTTGCCCATACTCTAAGCATGTATAGGGCTTCTCCCAGGTGAGTTCATGGATGTGAACATAGACCCCAGTGTACTCTAAGAGTTCATGGATTCATGGATGAACATAGACCTGAACCGCAGCTGAAGCTTTGCCCATACTCTAAGCATGTATAGGGTTTCTCCCCAGTGTGAGTTCATGGATGTGAACAGAATTTTGTCCTTGTCAAGGGATCCTTTTATCTCAAGGGAGCAGCGCAAGGGAGCAGCCAATGCTCTCATGCAAATAGGCAAGGGGAGACCAGATCTGGATTTTTCCACTTTTCATGTAACATTTATTGAAACAAATAAAACATAGTATACCAATCACGTTTGAGTATAAGGCACACAAGGTAAGAAGGACTTGAATACAAAACAATCAAGGCTCCATGCTTAAGTAGGACAACCCCTAGCCTGCTCTGGATTAAGGATGCCACCTAATGATTCTGAAAGAATAAATCTAAATGTGGCAGCGATTGTACTAATTATTCTGAAAGTGTGATCTATAAGCAAAATAATAAACGCAAAGCAGGAACAGAAAAGCGCATACGTTTGCCAGGAAGAAAACAGAAAAGGCGAGATGCAGACACTTAATTGGGCCACACAGAGGAAAGATTCCAGGCATGGGAAGGGGAGGTCCTGGGAATACTAGGAGGTGTGGTGAGGCCTGCTTGGGGAAGGAATGAAGGGCATGCAGGGGGGTTCCAGCTGTGTTAAAAAGCAAATTACAGCAAGAATTACTAAAAGCGCATGCAAAGGGGAGCCTTCATGCTTACAAATAGCACCAGCAGACAGAGAGAGACACGAAGCTGAGGTAGAGATTCCCCTGTCCCAATCAATGGCCCATCGGTAAGGACAAAAGGATGGATAGCTCCCCTCCGGACAGAAACCAACAAACCCTATGGCAAAAAGGCTAGATCTTATACCCATCCCTCCTTTGGCCCTTCACGCGTGGCAGAGCTGACAGTTATTGATTGCTCCAACCATCTTGTCTTAGTTGTTAACCAACTTTCACTGTCATTAATCATCCCATTCTTCATAGTCAAACAGCATGTCGAGCATTCTCTTCATGTTCGGGTCATGTTACTAACTAACTAACTTTATTATTTATGCGTCACCCTCCACGAGTGTGCTCCGGGCGACTTACACAGCTTAGCAGTACAATACTAAAATATTAAAACATTAAAATATTAAGATGGCTAAAATATTGGACTGGGCAAATTCCGGGTTGCTGGTTGTCGCATTAAGCATAGGCTCGTCTAAATAGCCATGTCTCAAGTGCCGCCAAGAATTGGGGCAGGTCGAGGCTGGCTCTCTGATCTGGCGGCAAAGAGTTCCACAGGACAGAGGCCGCAACAGAGGGCCTGTCCCATGTTGTTCTATGCCTCCCCTCATGCCTGAGCGATCTCGAGATAAGGGGAACTTTGCTTCACCATGCCAAGAATTCAAACCATTCCTCAACCCCGACATGCCTTGCAAATAGCCATGTTTTCCTTTGGTTCATTTTGCAACTTTGGTTCGTAAAGAAAATCCCATATCTCAGCTATATCCTTCCATACATGCTCTGCCATCGCTACAGCCATACTCTAAGCATGTATAGGGTTTCTACGCAGTGTGAGTCCTTTGATGTACACGTAGATCTGAATTGTGAGCAAAACTCTTTCCACACTCCGAGCATTCAAAGGGTTTCTCCCCAGTGTGAGTCCTTCGATGCTTTTTTAGATCTGAACTACAAGGGAAGCTCTGTCCACACTCCAGGCATTCAAAGGGTTTCTCCCCAGCGTGAGTCTTTTGATGTCTACGTAGACCTGAATTGTGAGTGAAACACTGTCCACACTCCAGGCATTCATAGGGTTTCTCCCCAGCGTGAGTCCTTTGATGTACACGTAGATCTGAATTGTGAGCAAAACTCTTTCCACACTCCGAGCATTCAAAGGGTTTCTCCCCAGTGTGAGTCTTTTGATGTGAGCGTAGACCTGAACGCTGAGTGAAGCTCTTTCCGCACTCCAGGCATGTATAGGGTTTCTCCCCAGTGTGAGTCCTTTGATGTAAACGTAGAGCTGAACTCCAAGTGAAACTCTTTCCGCACTCCAAGCATTCAAAGGGTTTCTCCCCAGTGTGAGTCCTTTGATGTAAACGTAGATTTGATCTGTGAGCGAAACTCTTTCCGCACTCCAGGCACTCAAAGGGTTTCTCCCCAGTGTGAATCTTTTGATGGCAGCGTAGATGGGAACTCTGAGTGAAGCTCTTTCCGCACTCCAGGCACTCAAAAGGTTTATCCCCAGTGTGAGTCCTTTGATGTAAACGTAGAGCTACACTCCAAGTGAAACTCTTTCCGCACTCCAAGCATTCAAAGGGTTTCTCCCCAGTGTGAGTCCTTTGATGTAAACGTAGATGTGAACGCTGAGTGAAGCTCTTTCCGCACTCCAGGCACTCAAAGGGTTTCTCCCCAGTGTGAATCTTTTGATGGGAACGTAGAGCTGAACTCCAAGTGAAACTTTTTCCGCACTCCAAGCATTCAAAGGATTTCTCCCCAGTGTGAGTCCTTTCATGTGAACGTAGACCTGAACTCTGAGCGAAACTCTTTCCACACGCCAGGCACTCAAAGGGTTTCTCCCCAGTGTGAATCCTTTGATGTGAAAGTAGATGTGAACGCTGAGCGAAACTCTTTCCACACTCCAGGCATTCAAAGGGTTTCTCCCCAGTGTGAATCTTTTGATGTAAGCGTAGAGTTCCACTCTCAGTGAAGCTTTTCCCACACTCCAGGCATTTAAAGGGTTTCTCCCCAGTGTGGCTCCTTTGATGTGAACGTAGATTTGAACTGTGAACAAAACTCTTTCCACACTCCAGGCATGTATAGGGTTTCTCCCCAGTGTGAGTCCTTTGATGTGAACGTAGACTTCCACTCTCAGTGAAGCTCTTTCCACACTCCAGGCATTTATAAGGTTTCTCCCCAGTGTGAGTTCTTTGATGTGTACGTAGATGTGAATTCTGAGCAAAACACTTTCCACACTCCAGGCATTCATAGGGTTTCTCCCCAGTGTGAGTCCTTTCATGTGAACGTAGACCTGAACTGTGGGTGAAACTCTGTCCACAGGCTAAGCATGTATAGGGTTTCTCCGCAGTGTGAATTCTTTGATGTGAACGTAGATTTATATTCAGAGTGAAGCTCTTTCCACACTCCAGGCATGTATAGGGTTTCTCCCCAGTGTGAGTCCTTTGATGTCTATCTAGAATTGAACTCTGAGTGAAGCTCTTTCCACACTCCAGGCATGTATAGGGTTTCTCCCCAGTGTGAGTCCTTTGATGTATACTTAGCTTTGAACTGTCAGTGAAGCTCTTTCCACACTCCAGGCATGTATAGGGTTTCTCCCCAGTGTGAGTCTTTTGATGTGAACGTAGCTGTGAACTCCCAGCGAAACTCTTCCCACACTCCAGGCATGTATAGGGTTTCTCCCCAGTGTGAGTCCTTTGATGTGAACGTAGGCTTCCACTCTCAGCGAAACTCTTTCCGCACTCCAGGCATTCATAGGGTTTCTCTCCAGTGTGAGTCCGTTCATGTAAATGTAGACCTAAACTACTACTGAAGCTCTTTCCACACTCCAGGCATGTATAGGGTTTCTCCCCAGTGTGAGTCCTTTGATGTGTACGTAGCTGTGAATTCTGAGCAAAACCCTTTCCACACTCCAGGCATTCATAGGGTTTCTCCCCAGTGTGAGTCCTTTCATGTGAACGTAGACCTGAACTGTGGGCGAAACTCTGTCCACAGACTAAGCATGTATAGGGTTTCTCCGCAGTGTGAGTTCTTTGATGTGAACGTAGATGTGAATTCTGAGCAAAATTCTTTCCACACTCCAGGCATGTATAGGGTTTCTCCCCAGTGTGAGTCTTTTGATGTGTATGTAGATTTGATCTCCAAGCAAAACTTTTTCCACACTCCAGGCATGTATAGGGTTTCTCCCCAGAGTGAATTCTTTGATGTTTATGTAGTCCTGCAGTGTGGGTGAAACTCTGTCCACACTCTAGGCATGTATAGGGTTTCTCCGCCATATCAACAGCAATAAGGGTGTTTAATTGCGATACAGATACTTGACTCCTTCTTTCTTTCCTATCTGCGAGGTCAAGAGTTCTGCGAGATGATCACCTTGAGAGGATTTCTTCTTCCTATATTATGGGTTTGTTTACTGCATCCAAAACGTGACTGCATAAAATCCTCATTTACCTGGTTAAGGAAGAAGGGAAAGATTATTATTTATTTATTTATTTATTTATTCGATTTAGTAGACCGCTCTCTCTGGAGCCCAGAGCGGTTTACAGCATAAAGCCAGATAAAAACACATAAAAACAGCATATAAAACCAATTAAACCCCGCTCCCCACAACAAGACCCCAGCAGACGACAATAATGCAGGCGGCAAGACGCGGCAGGACGGCAGGTTATAGCAGGCATCCGTCGGAGCCAAATGCCTGCCTAAACAGCCAAGTCTTTACGGACTTGCAAAATGCCATCAAGCCCTGTAGAGCTTGCGTCTCCTCCGGCAGCGAGGTGAACGCCCTCTGTGAACGCCCTCTGCTGCGTACTCGATAGCCTGTAGGCCTTGATACTGGGCACCTCCAGTAAGTTATATTGATTTATAGCCTCATGGATATTCAAAGCAGTTGGACATAAAACATCAGCATACCGTTTAGAACATAAACATATGCAGACATTAAAACAGAATTAAATATAAACGGTAAAAACCACTAAAACACACTCAAGGCTCAAAACCGCAACACCCCTTCACTTGACCTTGAACACCCCCTCCTTTAAAAGCTTGCCTGAATAAAAAGGTTGAGCCTGCTGCAGCCAGGAAAACAGCCAGGGCGGCTTCCTCGAGGAGGAGGGAGTCCCGAAGTCGAGGGGCAGACGCCGAGAAAGCCCCCCCTCTCATCCCCACCAACCAAGCTTGACGATCTCCGTGACCACGCAGGTCCATACAAGGCAGTGTTTCTCAACCTATTGGGCGGGACCCTTGGGGGGCAGCAAGGGGCCTTTCAGAGGGGTCGCCAAAGGCCATCATAAACATGTATTCCTGATGGTCTTAGGAACCCTTTTGACAGAAAAGGCTGAAGAAGATCTCGCTGCCGCCTGCCCTTCTCTTCCCTTTTGGTGTTTGTGAACCACAAAGGGAACACCGGTGTGGGTCCTCAGCGGGATGTTGCCGAATCCGAGGATGACTACGAGGACTTTTATAGATTCTGCCTGGGCCTGGAAGCCGAGCTGAAAGCGCAGGGGGCCTCTGAGGTACCCCTGCCCTCATCTCCACCTCCGCCACTACCAGACCCTAGGGGTACCATACAGACCCCCGCCACAGTAGCAGGACCGATGACTTTACACCAACTCTGGGAGGAGTTCGGCCTACTGGAGGCGAAGTTTAAGGAGTTCGGCGAGCGGATGCAACTCACCATCGCAGATGTCACAGCTGGCCACCCCATTGTGGACGGCTACCTCTCCCCAGTGAGTCCAGACCGCAGAGGGAAGGAAGGGGGTGGAGAAGGAGAGAATGCTCCCACCCAGACCCCCAGCCCCAGGAGCTCCCCAGACCTCCTCTGGGATCACTCCTGGGACTTCCAGACGGAGGACCAGACAGTGGATCGGCCGGTGACGCCGATAGATGATCTACCGTGGAACGGCGAACCGGTGGAAAGGCTGGAAGGAGCAGCGGGAGGACAGGGGTTTTCTCCACCGGGCTGCTTCTTTGGGGCAGACTGCCCGATCGCCCAGGCTGGCCGAGCCCCTGGGTGCCCATGGTCGTCCTGCCGGAGGCCAGTAAGGCCCTGCCCCAACCAACAACAGGAGGCAGGGGGAGAGGACTTCTTCAGCATCGATCGGGTGCTGGAGCACCGAGCGGGCCTCCGACCGAGGCGCCCCTCCCTATCGCTCTCTATTAAGAGAGAACTGAGGGGGAGAAGAAAGATGGCGCGCGACCTTGGGGATGCGCAAGAAGAGCACGCGTCCCCCCCCCACCAGAGATGGGCGGAGAGGAGTCGAGGCGCAGGCGCACACGCCATCAGCGCCGGCGCTGGAAGAGGAGATCCTCAACGACCGCCCCCTTGGCCGACACCCCAGATGACGTGCAGGATGATGCTGCGGAAAGGAGGCAGGACGAGCACTCGGCCCCCTGCCCTTCGGAGGAGGGCGGGGTGAGGAAGAGGCGCCACCGGAAACGGAAGCGACGTCGGCGTGAACGTCGTGGAGGCAGACCACTCTTGGCCCCGCCCCCCTCCGGCTCGCCCTGAACCGATGCAGGGCCCCCCTCCTCTCTCCCCCCACCGGAGGGGGGAGGGCTGCCGAGAGAGCGAAGAACGGCAGCGTCACCCAGGTCATGGAGGACCCTTGCCATTAACCCCAGTGTCAATATCGGCGTCCCGGCTGGATTGTTTGGGGACCCAGCCCCCGATCACCAGTTCTGCGGAGCCGTGGAAGAAACCAACCACCGCTGCCCCTAAGAACTTGGACAGCAACCCCCAAGTCAAGGGGTCAGGAGCCTCCCTTACATTGGGGCCGTATCCCATCCAGGTGAGGCCAGCCCCTAGACAAGGACTACCACCAGGACTACCATCAGGACTACCATCAGGGCAGAAGGGAGGAACTGCAAATGTCACGGACTCCTTTCAAACAGCCCCCGCCAAACCACAGGGCGGGAGGTATAGATCCAGGACCTTTTGGGGGGCGGGACTTACCAACTGGAGCCGCAGGAGCTCTATAGACTCCACTCCCATACCCCCTATCCCGGGGTCGACTACTGGGCCCAGCAGACCAATTGGTTTAGATCTGGTACCTCTCCCAGTACGGACAAAATGGAACTCCACTGAGAAGGGGGACGGGAGGCAGGCAAAACTGCTTCATCCCCCAAACCAACTTGGCCAAGGACCTGATGGACAACTCCGGCACACACCCCCTTTTCGGAGGGCGGGCAGGAGACCGGACACTTAGTTAGGCCATTGGAGGAAGAGGTGCAGGGGCGGGTAATACGTGTGATCTCAGGAAGGGACAATAGGGACGGTAGACGTAGGCCATATGAGAGGGGGCGGAGGAGCCGAGGGAAGGCTCGTCCTCCCCCTGACCTACGGGCTATCCCAAGGCACGCAGATGGGGAGTCTCCATCTACCTCTCCTCCAACTCTGATACTGGCTAACACCAGGTCCGTGCGTAATAAGTCAGGGACCATCAGGGACTTCCTCCTCGAAAGGAAGGCTGACCTAGCCTGTTTCACGAAAACATGGTTTCAAGAGGGAGACGAGGTCATTATGCACGAGTTGAAATCTCCTGGGTTTGTAGCCAGTTATCAGATGAGGACAGAGAGGCGGGGGGGGGGGTCGCCATCCTCAGTCGAGACAGGTTTAATTCCAGGACGATTCCGACAGCGAACATCCCCGGGATGGAATGTGCGGGTCTGGTGTGGGACCCTAGTGAGAGTGTAGCCTTCCTGTTGGTGTATCGTGCACCCAACGCGCCAACGGGGAGTCTACCTAAGCTGCTGGAGGTGGTTGCGGAGTGGGCATTGAGGTTCCCTAGACTCATTGTTCTGGGGGACTTCAATGTCCACGCCGACACCACCTCCCCTTCAACAGCAGCCGTGGACCTAGTGTCCACCATGGAGGCACTAGGACTCTCACTCTGTAAGACCGGCCCCACGCACCAGGCTGGACACACCTTGGATTTGATCTTCGCTGCCGGTATTCATGTGATCCCAACCTCTACTATGGAGGTTCCATGGTCGGATCACAGTGTCCTGGAAGTCCGTCTGGAACTGGCTTCCCCTCCCGGTAAGGGTGCCGAACCTATTCTGGTTCGCCCGAGGAGACTTATGGAACCCACTAGGTTCCTGAATGCTCTAAGGGAGTGGGAACTCCCCAGCGATTCATAAGAACATAAGAAGAGCCATGCTGGATCGGACCTCAGCCCATCTAGTCCAGCATTCTGTATCACACAGTGGTCCACCAGTTGTACAGGGGAATCTCGAGCAGAAGGGAGGGCTAAACCTTCACCTGCTCCCGACCCCCCACAACCAGTACCCGGAGAAATCCTGCCTGCCTCCATCAACACAGAGGTGGCACTTGGATGTCCATTTCAGTAGCTACTGACTCCCTTGGTATCCATGAATCTGTCTAATCCTGCCTTGAAGCTGTCCAGGCTGACCGCTGTCACAATCTCCTCTGGAAGTGAGTTCCATAACCCAATGACCCTCTGGGTAAAGAAATATTTCCCCTTATTAGTCCTAACTTTCCTACCTTGGAGCTTCAGGGAGTGCCCCCCTCGTCCTAGGGTTGGGTGACAGAGAAAATAGTTTTTCTTTATTCACCTTTTCTATCCCATGCATGATTTTATACACTTCGATCAAGTCACCTCTTAAACGCCGTCTTTCAAGGCTGAAAAGACCAAGGCGTTGCAACCTGGTTTCATAAGGGAGCCGCTCCATCCCTTGGATCATTTTTGTTGCCCTTCTTTGTACCTTTTCCAGTTCCGTTATATCCTTCTTGAGGTGCGGAGACCAGAATTGTACACAGTACTCCAAATGTGGCCTCACCATAGATTTGTAGAGAGGTAATACAACATTTGCCGACCTATTTTCGATTCCTTCCTGATCATGCCAAGCATAGAATTTGCTTTTTCACTGCTGCTGCGCACTGGGTTGACATCTTCATTGAGCTGTCCACCAAAACCCCAAGATCCCTTTCCTGGTTTGTCTCGGAAAGCTTTGACCCCATCAATTGGTAGGTGTAGTTGGGGTTCTTTGCCCCGATGTGCATGACTTTACACTTGTTTAGGTTAAAATGCATTTGCCACTTTGTTGCCCATTCACTCAATTTCGAGAGATCTTTCTGGAGCTCTTTACAATCAGTTTCATTTTTAACTACCTGAACAGTTTAGTGTCGTCTGCAAACTTTGCTACCTCAGAATTCACTCCTACATCCAGATCATTAATGAATAAATTAAAAAGTAACGGACCCAAAACTGAACCTTGGGGTACGCCACTTCTCACCTCTTTCCACCCAGAGAAGTGTCCGTTTATTACCACCCTTTGTTTCCTACAGTTTAGCCAGGTTCCAATCCAGGACAAGACCTGTCCCTGATTCCATGGCTGAAGAGCTTGTTTAGGAGCCTTTGGTGAGGGACTTTGTCAAAAGCCTTTTGAAAGTCAAGGTAAACAATATCGACTGGGTCCCCTTTATCTATGTGTTTATTTACACCCTCAAAGAATTCTAACAAGTTAGTAAGACATGATTTGCCTTTACGGAAACCACGTTGATTTTCCTTCAGCAATGCCTGTTCTTCTATGTGCCTAGTAATATTTTCTTTAATAATGGTTTCCATCACTTTGCCTGGAACTGAGGTTAAACTGACTGGTCTATAATTTCCTGGATCACCCCTGGATCCTTTCTTGAAGATCGGAGTTACATTTGCCTCCCTCCAGTCCTCGGGTACAGTGCCTGATCTTAGAGAAAGGTTATATATCTTAGCTAGAAGTTCAGCAATTTCACACTTGAGTTCCTTAAGAACTCTGGGGTGGATGCCATCTGGCCCTGGTGATTTGTTGACATTTAGTTTAGTAAGGCATGTGAGAACATCCTCCTTGTTTATCTCTGTTTTAATTCTTTTAATTCCCTCCCTGAAAAAACTGACTCAGCTGCAGGCATATGTTGTCTGTCCTCCTGTGTGAAAACGGAGGCAAAGAAGTCATTTAGCCGCTCAGCAATCTCCTTGTCTTCGCTGATTTTCCCTTTCTGACCATTGTCGTCGAGTGGCCCGACTGCTTTTCTAGTTGGGTTCTTGCTTCTGATGTACTTAAAGAGGTTTTTGTTGTTTTTCTTAATATTCTTTGCTATGTGTGCCTCAAAATCTCTCTTGGCTTTCCTGACGGTTGCTTTGCATTTAGTTTGCCAGAGCTTGTGTTCCTTTCTGTTCTCCTCGGTAGGAAGAGCCTTCCATTTCTTAAATGAGTTTTTCTTCTTTCCAATCACATCTTTTACTTCATTTGTAAGCCATACTGGTGTCCTTTTGGACTTTCCATGCCTCTTTCTTTTTATTGGAATGCATTTTAGTTCAGCCTGTTTTAAGGTATTTTTAAACAGTTTCCAAGCATTTTGGAGGGATTTGATTTTTTTACTGCGACTTTTAGTTTTTTCTTTAAAATTTTTCTCATTTTGGTGAAATTCCCTTTGTGAAAGTTTAATGTCTCCATGTTAGTTTTCACTGACAGATTCAGTCGACGGACAAGTGGAGTTCTGGAATGCCAGTCTTTCTGCTGCCCTAGACGAGATCGCCCCCAGGCGCTCTCTCATCCCCCGTAGAAATCGCTCGCCTTGGTACACCGAAGAGTTACGGGCGATGAAACGGAGGAAGAGACAGCTAGAGGACGTGTGGCGGAGCCTCCGTGACGGAGCATCGAAATCAGTTTATAAACAGTTTAAAGAGGTTTATGTGCAAGCTATCAAGGAAGCGAAAAAGGCTTATTATTCTTCCTTGATAGAGTCGGCTAGTTCATGCCAAGCTCAACTTTTTTAGATAATTCGGTCTCTGACAACAATCCCAACTGTCCCAAACGATAGGGGTTTGGCTCCAACAGCTGAGGTTTTTCAGAACTATTTCGCCGGCAAGATTTCGACCCTCCGCCGGGATATTCCAGCCACTCTTGATACAGTTAGCGAACTCGAGACCCCGCCGCCACTTGACGGGCCCACCTTCACCCGTTTCCAACTGCTGGACGCAGCAGCTGTCGATAAGTTACTCGCTGCAGCTAGACCAACTACCTGCTCCCTCGACCCGTGCCCCTCCTGGCTTGTTAGATCTTGCCGGGAGGGGCTACGAGGCCCCCTGGGAAAGATCATAAATAGCTCCCTTGAGCAAGGAGTGTTCCCAGGGGGGTTGAAAGAGGCTTTGGTAAGACCGCTGCTGAAGAAGCCGAACCTAGATCCTTCGGCTCCCTCCAATTACAGGCCTGTTTCCAACTTGCCTTTCTTAGGCAAGGTGATTGAGAGGGCAGCAGCGGATCAGCTGCAGCGGTTCTTAGACGACACAGGTGGACTTGATCTCTACCAGTCCGGCTTCCGTATTGGGCATGGGACGGAGACCGTACTTGTCGCCATTACAGACAAACTTCACCGCCAGCTGGACCAGGGTGGATTAGCCCTGCTTGTTTTGTTAGACCTAACAGCAGCGTTTGACACTGTAGACCATGCACTGTTGACCCACCGTTTAGCCGTGTCTGGGGTCGGGGGGACTGCCCTTAAATGGGTGGCCTCCTTCCTCCGGGACCGGGGACAACGTGTGGAGGGGGGCGGGGAGGTCTCTGGGAGACTCCCACTTAATTGTGGGGTCCCCCAGGGGGCCATTCTCTCCCCTTTATTATTCAACATTTACATGCGCCCCCTGGTCCAGCTGGCTCGCGACTTTGGTCTGGAGTGTTATCAGTATGCGGATGACACCCAGCTTCTGCTGAGAATGGACGGCAGGCCAGACACCGTACCCGATTGTTTCCATCTATGCCTTGAAGCCGTGACTGGTTGGCTGCGTGCCAGCCGGCTGAAGGTGAATCCGTCGAAGACGGAGATCTTGTGGCCTGGTCGCCCTGGGATGGGTGACTGCCGGTTACCTAGCCTGGATGGCGAGCGGCTTAGCCCGTCACCCCACGTTAAGAGCTTGGGTGTTCAACTGGACTCCGAGCTGACCATGGAGACCCAGGTCTCCGCGGTCAGCAGGATGTCGTTTTTTCACCTACGACAGGCTAGGCGACTGGTGCCCTACCTGTTCAGGAATGACCTGGCCACGGTGATCCAAGCGACGGTCATCTCGAGGCTGGACTACTGTAACGCCCTCTACGTTGGCCTTCCCTTGTCGACAATCCGGAAACTCAAGCTGGTGCAGAATGCCGCTGCTCGCTTGCTGGCGGGAGCGCCAGTGAGGGAGCACATTACGCCCATCCTTCGGCAACTGCACTGGCTTCCTATCGAGTACCGAATTGCTTTCAAGGTGTTGGTTTTGACCTTCAAGGTCTTACACGGCCTAGGGCCTGCGTACCTGAGGGACCGCCTTGCCCCGTATATTCCCCCGAGGTCACTACATTCAGAGGAACCTGTTATTGGTACCATCTATCCGCTCCTGCCATCTGCCTATAACTAGGCAAAGAGCCTTCTCTGTGGTAGCTCCGGTGTTATGGAACTCCCTCCCGGATAGCACCCGAGCTATCTCAGAGCTCATTCCCCTTTCGAAGGGCTTGCAAGACCGCCCTCTTTGGACTAGCCTTTAACTAGGCATACCGACTTACTGTAATCACCTAACATAACCTCTGGTTCCAAGGAAACTCCGGGTTCAAGGAAACGTTCCTGTATCTTACTTTGTACCTCGTGATGTGATGTATGTTTTATGTTTTATTGTATGGCTGCATGATTGATACATGCGGCCTATTTTATTTGCTGTTATCCGCCCCGAGCCTGCAGGGAGGAGCGGAATACAAGACCGATTGACTAGATAACCTGGAGGCGGGGCCCTTTATGGTTCTCTGTACCTGTGTTTTTAATTGATGTACCTGTGTTTGTTAAATGATGTAAGTCGCCCGGAGCACCAGCGGTGGAGGGCGACTCACAAGAAATAAAGTGATTATTATTATTATTATTATTGTAGGTGAACTATAAATCCCAGTAACTACAACTACCAAATGTTAAGCTCTATTCTCCCCAAACTCCTCCAGTGTTCACATTTGGGTATACTGAGTACGCGTACATCATTCCTGTTGGTGCATAAGCCATAGTGCAAAGCCAAGCTAAAACTATTTTCATTTACTGTCTAAATAAGCAGAGCATTTTACCGGAGCTTTTTCAACGCTGCAAGCAAACGGCACATTCATCATGGCGACTGCAGCGTTTCTTCTTATCTACAGTTTACATTTCAGAGTTCGACATACGGGACCTCTGCTTCCATCACAGACATGGACCTTCCCTTCTGCAGCTAACCCTATAGTAGCCTAACAATATCATACAGCAGAGCAAACAAAGCATTTTAAACACACATTTGTCAGTACATAAAAACTCTGACAATTCCCCCTTTGAGTTTGAAATCTTTCTGTCTACACACAAATACAAAAACTCTTATTCTACATGTAACACTCTCAGTTGTTCTCTAAAACATACATGCTGAGGAGGTGGTAATGCTTTTGTAAGGCAGGCAGGATTTTCCCCGGGTACTGGTTGTGGGGGTCGGGAGCAGGTGAGGGTCCTGCCCTCCTTTCTGCTAGAGATCCCCGTGTACAACTAGTGGGCCACTGTGTGACACAGAATGCTGGACTAGATGGGCTGAGGCCCGATTCAGCATGGCTCTTCTTATGTTCTTAAATATGTCAGCCACATTAGCTTCAGATGGACAATATTCTAACACCTTCTCTTCAATCAATTGTTTCACAACATGGTATTTCACTCCTATATATTTAGTTCTGTTTTTTAAGTTTTCAACCTCTGTCATGGCGATGCGTGCTTGTGAGTCCTCTTTTACTCTAATGGGAGTTTCACACTGTTCTCCTAAATCAACCATTAGTTGTTGTAACCACTGTAGTTCGCTGACGGCTTCCGATAATGCCGAGTATTCCGATTCAGTGGTACGCCGGGAAAAGACATCCTTTTGGCAGGTCCGATCCCCCTCCCCCCTCCCAGACCACTGGTCAGAGGAAGCCAGGCCACCTGGCTCACTTGCCGCCAGTTGCGAGAGATCTCCTTGAGACCTCCCATGCGTCCTTCTTTTGATGGCAGGGTGGTGTCTGCATAGGTCTGCCTGGGCACTTTAGGCCACACCCATGCCTCCATTCCCCCTGCCCTTCGCCTTTCCCCTTTCTCTTGATGTTGTTGTATTGTCACTTATTTTTTGTATTTACACCTTCTGTGAACCGCCCCGAGCCCTCGGGGAGTGGCGGGTTAGAAGTTCGAATAAATAAATAAATAAATAAATACTCTGAGCTATACAATTTTGTTTCCGTGATCGCCATATTATAATATTTCCAGCAAATTTTACAACTACCCTGTCACAGACTTACATCCTTGTTCTGTGGCAAACGAACTGTCTGCAAAGCAATCAATGTTTTCTTCACTCCCTCCAAATATTAAACAGTGGTCAATGGTACCCTTTAGATATCTCAACACACTTTTGAAAGCGATCCTATCTGTATCCCTGGGTTTTGCTACCCTCCTGCTAAGATAACTCACAGCGCAACTGATGTCGGGTCTTGTATGCTTTGAAATGTACATTAAACTTCCAATTACAGAATGGTACAAGTCAGGTCTTTCAAACATTTTGTCAGAGTCCTGGTTCACATAATCAACAAAGACACACAGTCTTTGCATCAGTGAGTCCACAAGTCTCTATCGGTTGTTCAATCTTCTTCCTTTGACTCAAACATATTTTCCCATTTTCAGATTTGTGTACTTCCAAACGAACATAGTTTTGTAGAGTGCCTAAATCTTCTACTTTGAATTTCTTTTCCAATTCCTTCTGTACTTTAGTAATTCCCGTTATGTCTTTTGCAATGCAACATAAATCATCAACCTATAAGAGCAGACCTACCCATTCATCACCAACACCTCTAGTGTAAACACACGCGTCTGCAACACTCCTTTTGAACCCGAGCTTACTAAGCTCTTCATGTACACAAATATTCCAGCATCTTGCTGACTGCTTTAACCCATAAATGGCTTTCCTGAGAAGATAAACTTGACCCCCAGTCTCGAAACCAGGTGCTTGCTCCATGTATATTTCTTCATCAAAGTTTGCATTTAAATATTTATTTATTTATCTAATTTCTAGGCCGCCACTCCCAAGAGGCTCGGGGCGGCTCACAACAAGATAATACACAATAAAAATATGCAGTCTCAAAGTCAAAATGTCTGATCTCTAATTGTCTTTTTGCTGCCAAAGTCAACATTAGTCTTAAACTTTCCGGCCTAGCAGTAGGAGCAAAAGTTTTATCATAATTCTCAAACCTGGTTTGGGTGAATCCCCTTGCAACTAATCTGGCTTAGTATTTGAGGTTACTATCTGGAAGCTGTTCCCACTTGCAATCTACCACTCTCTGGTTCTTGGGTCTATCTACAATCTCGAACACCTGTTGTTGAGTCATAGAAGCGAACCTAATGTTCATTGCGGCCAGCCATTCCTCTGCGTCTGGACTTTCCTCTACCTGACTGAAATTCTCAGGTTCATCTGTCTGCACAATTGTTCCTTTCACTTTATAACTCACAGGTTTACCGTATCTGGCGGCTTTCTAACTCTTTTGCTTCTTCTCAACACAATATTTTCAGTACCACTAGCCTCTTCATCACTGGATTCGGGCTTCACCTTCTTCAACCTTTTTCTATCTCTTAGCCTAGAGCGTGGTGAAGGCACATTAGGAACTTCTTCACTATCCAACAGTGAATCTTCTTCTGATTCGACACTTATGTTAACACCCTCGGTTTCTGCATCATTCTGCCTGAATTGTACAAACACTTCCTTATTACAATGAATTCTCTCCCAGCCACTGTGTTGCTCAAAGTTGGCACTTCTGGAAAGGACCACCTTGCCCCCTCCCATGTGAAAACGGTACTTATTACCTGAGTAATAAGGTAAAGATGTATTTTGGCCCTTACATCTTTGTTGTGCCGGGGCAGCAAAACGGAGCCGCAAGCCTTGGCTTAGGTAGATCGCGAGCTACTAGTAGATCTTCTGCCCTCTCCCGGTAGATCTTCGGGCCTCACCTGCCGGATGGGGCGCTCCTGCCATGCACGCGCACAGCCTGCGCACACACACACGCTCCTGCTGCTGGCTTCCGCTCTCGCGGTTCTTCTTCCGCCTGCGGGGCATTGTGGGAAGGAGGAAGCACAAGGCGGGGTGCGAGGCGGGGGCCTCTGGAGGCCCCTCCTCATGCTCCTTCCTTCCCACAATGCCCCGCGGGCGGAAAAAGTGCCGTGTGGGCAGAAAACGGCAGCAAGGGGAGCGCACGCGCGGCAGGGGGACCATGCGCAGGTAGATCTTTGTGACTTGCTTCCTTTAAAAGTAGCTTGCATGCTGAAAAAGTGTGGGCACCCCTGCTGTAAGCTATCTAGTCCGTGAGCTGCTTTTTGCCGACGATGCTGCCCTTATCGCCCACACAGAAGCAGCCCTGCAGCGCCTCACATCCTGCTGTTGCACACCGGCCGGGAACCAGGGCCCTTTAAATATTCACACAACCATGGCTGGAAATAACAGTCTATTTATTGAAGTAAACAATGTCCACAACAAACCCCAGTAAACATGAAAATAGCCAAGGCAAAAAGCATTCGAGAAAATCCCAGGAAATGTCCCTAAAGCCTCGGTCACCTCCTCTGGCACTGCGTTTAAGCTGGTGTCTAGCTCGAGGCGTATCCGAGTGACTTTATCCGCAAAATGGTGCGCAAAATCGCAGCCCCGAGCTGTCGGGTCATCAATGACCCCCCTCCCCCACCTCATCGGGATGGAGGAGCTCCCCAACGTCTCGAAACAGCTCAGAAGGTCTATTAGATGCGTACGCTATGTGGGCAGTCAAGAAGGTCTCCTGGACTTCCCGTATAGCTGTGGCATAGTCCATAATTGAGGCTGAGACACACCGAGATTTCCTCCAGATGCACCCCAGTCGCCTTCTCACCCGCTTCACCTCCGCCAACTCCTCAGAGAACCAGGGAGATGATGTGACTCTGCGCAGTGAGATGGGACGTTCGGGAGCGATTGTGTCTATCACCCTAGCCATCTCGCTATTATAGCGGTCGACCAGGGTGTCGACAGAACCATCCTGTCCGTTCACATCTCAGCGCACTGCACCAAGCACATTCCAGCCTTCTTTTCCGGTTTGCACAGGAAACTCCAAAAGTGCCACTCTACCAATTCTATACCTCTCTATTGTTCTCACTCATGCATTTCTGTAACGATACAGTTTAAACTATAAGCAATCTTCACGCCAGAAACCATGACATTCTGAGAGATACCATCAGGCATGAGCACCAGGTCACCCCGTCTCCAGCAATCCCCTCTGTGGGATCTGTCCATTTTAGCTGGTCACTCTGGGGTTACATCGCTCCTGTCAAATATTTTGTATTAAGCTCTCTCTCCCTAATGGTCCCTGCAATTGAGAATAGAAATCCTTTTTCCCAGAGATACTCCCATTTCTCTTCTGTGTTTCCCCTCAAGTCTCAGTCCCAAGAGACCACGGCAGGCTCGATTCCATTGCCTTCTAAACTGGGGTGTATTGGTATAGTCTGGAGAGTAAGCCCTTCTTCCCGTATTGGAAATGCGCTCCCGTTTAGATCCCCCCCCCCAAACCCTGCTTTATGAATGTCAGTTGATGGAACCAGAACCAACTGCTGGTGCCCAGCTCTTCTCTTCCTGGGAGGTTCCAGTGATCTTTTCCCCTAAAGGATCTCCTCTCGTCCTTGAAGATTGGCCTTTGGACCGCCCGCTTCTAATGGGCGCAACCATCGAGGGTTTTCTGTCCATCCCTCCTTTATCTCTCTTCCAGATTTGGCCTTAATATACGATGATCGAAATCTTTGCTTAGCCTAACCTTTCCGTACCAGAGATAGGCATGCCACCCAAATCTAAGGACGGTGACCCTCTAAGTTGAGAAGAGGGGGGTTATTTGACTTTATCCATGATTTTAACCAGCTAAAGCCTGGGGTGGACCATGCCAATGCGTCCTCCGTCCCTGCAGAGATTAGGGGGCGCAGCAAGCCTAAACCTGATCAGGTGATGGTCGGTCCATGGCCACGGAGCCATGGCCAGCTCCTCCACACCACCACCTTCCATCTTGGCAAGGCAAGAGTGTGCCCAGCTCTGTGGGTAGGGTCAGGCACTAGCTGGGACAGCCCCATGGTTGGCATGGTGGCCATGAAGTCCAGAGCCGCTCCCAACAGGGTGGTCTCTGCATAAAGGTTGGGGGGCCCTTAGCACTATAAACCCTTGGGGCTCCAACGCCAGGCCCAAGACCACCCCGGCTAGCTCAGGAAGGGAAACTGCCGTGCAGCGGGGTGGTCGGCACCCTAACAGAATCCTTGTTCTGCCCTGGTCACCCACCCTCAGAGGGATACACTCAAATGAGCCTGGTGTATATCAAGGGAAGCCACAGTGTCAGGCCCCCGTTGGAATGCGGAGTCTAATTCCGAGCACCATATTTGAACACGGTGAGATCACGAGGGCCAGGATAAAATGGGGACAGGGAAATTACTCGTGAGCTGCTTAATCGAAGGCACACTGGAACATCCAGGTTTTTAGGTGACTCCGGAAAGAGGACAAAGCGGGAGCCCGATCTCCCTAGGGGGGGAGTTACAGAGCCGAGGGGCCACCACCGAGAAGGCTCTCTCCCTCGTCCCCACCAACCGCACTTGCAAGGTGGGGAGGAGAGCGGTGCCTCCCCAGGCGATCTCAAGGTACGCACTGGTTCACGAGGGAGGAGGCAATCGCAAAGATACGCAGCAGGCCCCAAACCGCTTAGGGCAGGGGTCGGGAACCTTTTTGGCTCAGAGAGCCATGGGAGTTTCATGTTAGTTGATTCGTGTTTTGGGAAATGCTGCGCTGGGCAGTCCCTGTGTAGACTTGTCCACAGCTGCATGGCACACGGCGGACTACTCCTGCATTGGTCCTGCAGATCCTCTCACCTCTGCAGGAGTCCACTGAAAACCATAAACAAATTATGTAAATTTATTTTATTTATGTATTTCACTTCTAACGCGCCCTTCTCTTCCCCCGTATAAGGGGGGCTCAGGGCGGCTCACAGAAGGCAACGGTTCAATGCCGCATACAAGAACAGAACAACAACCTATAAACAAACACACAACAAAGCAGATTTAAAACAGCCAAATCCCGCATAATCCCCCCCGTTCCATATTTGTGGGCGGTCAGCCAATCTACAATCCGCCAACACAGCCCTACCCTACATAAGGGCCACCAAACGCAGCACCAAACATGACTCAAGGAACAGGAAAGGCACCGTAGACGAATCAAACCAGAGAAGTCAGCCACAGCAGAGCACTGGATGGACCGACCTGAACACAGCACATCATCTGAGAACACAGGCATGCTCAGCCACTCTAACCACCACCATCGGAGAAGCCACGTGAAGCACACGGACAATTTCCACAGAAAGGAAGAAACAATGAAAATGAGCAAAATCTGGCTACCAGTATTAAAAAAACCTCTATAATCAGGACAGTAAAAAAAAGAACACTCTGAAAATAGGGGAATTCCAGGCGGGAAACAATCAGGGCCAGCTAACATCTCCCAACAAAGGATTCCCCCAGGCAGGAATCTGCCAGGCCTTGAAGCTGCAAAGCTTTGCCCTGCTAATCAAAGTGATTAATGCCAAGACTCATACTGGCTTCCAAGAGACAAGAGTTCCTTCTCCCACCCTGGACACCATTCCACAGATACATAAACCTTCCCCACAGCCTCTGAGGATGCCTGCCATAGATGTGGGCAGAATGTCAGGAGAGAATGCTTCTGGGCATGGCCATACAGCCCGGAAAACTCACAGCAACCCAGTAATATAAATGTCTCACACGGAGGATGTATTTTCATCTTTGTAAATTGAATATAATTAAAGCATATTTATCAATCACAAAACCAATATGGTTGGAAGAATATGGGCAACGGATGATGGGATTTGCAGTACCTTCCACGGATTCCGTTCTGACTTCCACAGACTACTGAGACCCCCAGGAATTACAGACCTGGACCAAACTTGGCACCCGGAAGCCCCATGACCGGTATACTGGGCAGGTGTGGGAAGCGTTGACCGTGATTTAGGGGAGGCGTTGCTTGCCGACTTCTGGAGCAGAGCCCTGTGATCCCAAACAATTATGGATCTGGACCAAACATGGCACGAATATGCCATACGCTCACATTTGAACACTGGTGGAGTTTGGGGGAAATAGACCGTTGCATTTGGGAGTTGGGGTTGATTGGATTTATAGTTTACCTACAATCAAAGAGTCAGACCCCTTTTTGTCAGACCCTTCGGTTGTGACCTGTCTGGCATGGGAGGCCCTACCGGCGGCTATTATGCCACCGCCAGCATAGCTCACCACTTCATTAGGGTACGCAAGCCTCTGCCCCACTGCAAGGGGGCGCCAATGGAGAGCGTCAAAGAGCGTCAACGGGCAGGATGGGCTCTCTAGCCTTTTGGCAACTGTCCTAAGAGAAGGAAAACTCTGATTTCAAACCCGGGCAGATGGTGCTCTTCAAACCCTGTAAGGTCAACCATCTAAGACAGGGCTGTCCAACTGGCGGCCCCGGGGCCGGATCCGGCCCCGTAGCCTGTTGGACACGGCCCCACCTATGCCCTCAGCCGCCATTTTTAAATTTTGGAAAGACTGTTGGAAAGTACTACAAAGTCATGTCCCCCGACCCGCACCAGGACATAAAGGGGGTAAGGGGGGGTTTATGTATACCAAGTTTGGTGCAGGTCCATCACCCGCGCTGGTTGCTGTGGCCTGTGAAAGTGGCTGCCACATAACCGCCCTCCCGCCCTCCGCACACATACATACATACAAACATTCCGCTTTATAAAGGTATACAGATACAGATATATATATATATATACACACACACACACACGCTATCGTACTGATAGCAGCTTGTTCAACTTAAGCCGCCTGAGGGCTCGCACTAAGACTCTAAACCAGTGCTTCTCAACCTTCCCGATGCCACGACCCCTTAATGCAGATCCTCATGTGGTGGTGACCCCCAACCAGGACATCATTTCCCTTGCTACTTCATAACTGTCATTTTGCTACTGTTATGAATCATCATGTAAAATGTATTTTCATTCACCGGACCACATTTGGCACAAATACCCACTTCGCCCAAGTTTGAATACTGGTGGGTTGTGATGGGTGATTTTGTCATTTTAGGAGGTGTAGTTGCTGGGATTTATAGTTCACCTACAATCAAAGAGCATTCTGAACTCCACCAACAATGGAGTTGAACCAAACTTGGCATGCACAACTCCATGACCAACAGACAATAATGGAAGGGTTTGGTGGACATTGACCTTGAGTTTGGGAGTTGGGTTCGCCTACGTACATCCAGAGAGCACTGTGAGCGCAAATAATGATAGATCTGGATCAAACTTCTGCTCTAAACTATCTCGTCCGTGAGCTGCTTTTTACTGACGATGCTGCCCTTGTCGCCCACACAGAAGCGGCCCTGCAGCGCCTCACGTCCTGCTGTTGCACACCGGCCGGGAACCAGGGCCCTTTAAATATTCACACAACCACGGCTGGAAATAACAGTCTATTTATTGAAGTAAACAATGTCCAAAAAATAACAGTAAACATGAAAATAGCCAAGGCAAAAAGCATTCGAGAAAATCCCAGGAAATGTCCCTAAAGCCTCAGGCTAATTGAGCTGAAAGGCCTCTGGATATAAATCCACTACTAGAAGCAACAGAACTTGAAACAGCGATACTCCCAAAAAGGCAGGCTCAAAGTTCCGTCATGAACGCCCAAAGAAACATGAAACCAGGCGTCCATGGAACTGCTTGCAGGAGAATCGAAAGCTGACCAGGAACTGAATTTCGGCCTTTACAGGCTCATAACAAGATCTCAACGTTCTCACATTTCCCCCTTTTCCCTCCCGGGGAAAGTCACAGCTGCGGCCAGAATCCGTAAGCCAGGTGCCTCAATTCCCGCCCACTGGACTCTCAGAAAAACTAAAATCCCTTAACTGCTTTTCCAGAGTTTCATCACCTTGGCCCTGCACCGAAAACCCCACAGATCCCTACACACCACCACAACCCACAACCCCTCAAGCCACAGAAGCCACAGGCCCAACACCTGCTTTGTAACGGCTGCAGAGCTGTTTGGGCTGGAAGTCAGCCTGATCCCCACGTCAGCGTAGGCAAATCTGTGCTTAACTCTGTTCAACAGTTCACCTCCCTGGGAAGCATCATCTCTTCAGGCGCCAAGATTGACAAAGAGATAGATCACAGATTAGCAAAAGCATAGAGTGCATTCGGAAGGCTTCACAAAAGAGTCTGGAGCAGCAAGCACCTGAGGCAAAGCACCAAAATCAGTGTGTACAGAGCTATTGTACTGTCTATTTTCCTATATGGGTCTGAAACATGGGTCACCTATTGCCAACACCTACGACTCCTCGAACGCTTTCATCAGCGCTGTCTCCGCACAATCCTAAATATACACTGGACTGACTATGTGACTAATGTTGCTGTCCTTGAGCAAGCAGGGGTCACCAGCATTGAGGCCATGCTCTTGAGAACACAGCTGCGCTGGGCAGGGCACATCTCTAGGATGGAGGACCACCGCCTCCCAAAGATACTACTCTATGGTGAACTCGCCACGGGTCAGCGCAAGAGAGGCGCCCCCAAAAAGAGATACAAGGACTCCCTGAAACAACATCTCAGGCTCGGCCAGATTGATCACCAACAATGGTCCACCCTGGCCTCGCATCGAGAGGCATGGAGACGCACTCCCCACAATGCTGCGGCCTCTTTCGAGAAGACACGCCAAATGGGTCTCGAAGAGAAACGACAACGCAGAAAGAACCGCAACCTGGAAACAACATCACCCAAGGAGACTTTCTGCTGTGCTTTCTGCAACCCAACTTGCCTATCTTCACCCGGTGTCTCGGAGTGGTGACAAGATGGCTACGTGCCCATAAATTGAGAGTAAACCCAGCAAAAAATGAAATCTTCTGGCCATCAGAATTGGTCGGTCCATTACCACCTTTTGAAGGGGAGCCGTTAGCCCCCCCCCCCCTGTGAAGAGTCTCATTGGTGTGATCCTGGATTCCCAAATGGCGATGGAAGCCCAGGTGGCCTCCACTAGTAGTCAAAGGGCCTTCTTTCAGCTACGCCAAGCGAGGCAGTTGGCGCCTTATTTACCAACAGAGGCGCTGGCTACCGTAATCCGTGCCACGGTTACGTCGAGGCTGGATTACTGCAATGCATTGTATGTGGGCTTACCTCGAGCAGAAATTCGCAAGATCCAAATTGTGCCAAATGCAGCCGCTGGACTCCTCACAAGAACACCAATGAGGTGCCATATAACGCCGTCCTTACAGCGCTTGCATTGGCTGCCGGTTGAACACAGAGTCCTCTCTAAGACCCTGGTCCTGGCATTCAAGGCCCCCCGAGGTCAGGGTCCCCCATACCTAAGAGACCGTTGAATGCCACTCCACCACCAGAGACTGCCACGGTCAGCTCATGAGAATCTCCTCTATGATGTCCCTGGCCTAGAGAGGTCCCTTTGGAGCCCGCAAGGCAGAGATCCTTCTCCATCGCAGCCCCAATCTTGTGGGACTCCCTCCCTCCCGCCAGACCAAAGAGCCACTCCCCATCTACACACACTTTTAGGGGCACTCACGTCACGGCTCTTCAGAAGAGCCTATGGTTGTTAAGTAACAAGCGGTGACTATGTCACCTGTTCATTTGAATTGCGTATGTCGCCCAGAGCACCTTTGGGGGAGGGCCACTCACCTATATCTCTCTATATCTATATCTATCTATATCTCTTCTCTATATATAATAAAGCGGAATGTTTGTTTGTATGTGTGTTTGTGTGTGCGTATATGTATGTGGCAGCGTTCTGATTGGCTGCCACTTTCACAGGCCACAGCGACCAGCGCGGGTGATGGACCTGCACTAAACTTGGGACACATAACCCCATCTTACCCCCTTTACGTCCTGTTGCAGTTTGGGAGACATGGACCACAAATTATGGGATTTGTAGTACATTCAAACACTTTGGTTCCCACAGACCACTGCGGCCACCGGAAAGGACCAAAAGAGACCACACTTGGCCCACACATCCCCCATTACCCACTCTACGTCCTGGTGCAGTTCGGAGGAGGGTGGACAAAGGATTATGGGACTTGAAGTACCTCTACTCACTTCCCAAGTCCGCTGTGACCCTCATCCGATTGAGGATCGAGACAACACTTGCCACACATAACCCCCAAGACTGCCTTCACGTCCTGGTGAGGTTTGGGGGAGGACTGACAATGGATGATGGGATTTGTAGTACTTTCACAACCCTCTGTTCCCACAGACCACTGCAGCCCCCCCCCCCACTTATAAAAACCACACTTCGCACACAGAGCCCCAGTGACCCACTCTACATCCTACTGCAGTTTAGAGGGGGTCGGACCATGGATGATGGGACTTGCAGTACCTTCATTAATTTCATGATACCACTACAAATCCCAATAATGATGGATCAAGGCCAAACTTGGCAGACAGAGCCTCCATGACCCACTCTACATCCTGGTGCCGTTTGGAGGTGTGTAGACCACGGATGATGGGACTTGCAGTACCTTCACTAATTTCATTATATTTATTTATTTATTCAGGCTTCTATGCCCCCGACTCCCTGAGGGGTACAATAAAACACAAGATAATAGAAACAATTAAAAACAACAGTAGCATAATAAAACAATGGCACAACTCCACAGCGAGCAACACAGCATCTCGGGTCGAACGAGCACGTAGCGGGACATGAGCAGAAGCCTACCCGCCAAAGGCCGGCTTGAACAGGTAGGTTTTACAGGCCCGTCTAAACGGGAGCAGGTCCTTCATGGCCCCAGTTCCGGCCGGGAGGGCGTTCGTCAACGTAGGGGCTATGGCAGAAAACGCCCTCCGGCGGGTGGATGTCACTCTTACAAGTTTTGCCGAAGGAACCTCCAGGAAGTTGGAATCCTCAGACCGCAGTGATCTCGGAGGGCAATATGGGGTGGGACGGTCCCTCAGATACGCTGGCCCCAGGCCGTGCAAGGCCTTGCAGGTAAGAACCAGCACTTTGAAGGCGACCCGGTGCGCAATTGGCAGCCAGTGCAGGTCCTGCAAGGCAGGTGTTATGTGGCAGCCTGTTGGGGTGCCAGACAGGAGCCGGGCGGCAGTGTTCTGCACCAGCCTGAGCTTCCGGGTCGCCGACAGAGGAAGGCCAACGTAGAGCGCGTTGCAGTAATCTAGCCTAGAGATGACCATGGCTTGGATCACCGTGGAGATAGGGGGCCAGCCTCCTTGCCTGTCGCAGATGAAAAAAGGCAATCTTGCTGACCGCAGAGACCTGGGCCTCCATGGTCAGCTGGGAGTCCAAGTGGAACCCCAGGCTCTTCACGGAAGACGATGGGCATAACACCACACCGTCCAGGCTCGGAAGCTGGACACCTACATCACCCGAGCGGCCCAACCACAAGATCTCCGTCTTCGCTGGATTCAACCTACTGGCTCGCAGCCATCCAGTAACGGCTTCGAGGCAACGTTGGAAATTATCGGGGACGGATCCCGGCCTGCCCTCCATCCTCAGAGTGAGCTGGGTGTCATCAGCGTACTGGTGGCAGGCCAGCCCATAACTCCGCACCAGCTGTGCAAGTGGCTGCATGTAGATGTTAAATAACAGAGGGGAGAGGATGGCCCCCTGCGGGACTCCACAAACTAATGGGGAGCCCTCGGAGACCACCTCGCCCCTCCTCACACGCTGAGACCGCTGGTGGAGGAAGGAGGTCAGCCATTTAAGGGCTGTCCCCCTCACTCCAGCCATGGCCAGGTGGTGGGTCAATAGATTGTGGTCAACCGTGTCAAATGCTGCCGTGAGGTCCAATAACACGAGCAGCGCAGACCCGCCTTGGTCGAGCTGGCAGCGGAGTTGGTCTGTGATGGAGACCAGGACCGTCTCCGTCCCGTGCCCCAAACGGAAGCCGGACTGGAAGGGGTCAAGCCATGTTGCATCATCTAATAAGGACTACAACTGCTCCATTGTTGCCCTCTCAACCACCTTCCCCAGGTACGAAAGATTCGACACTGGGCGGTAGTTGGAGGGAACCGCGGGGTCTAAAGTCGGTTTCTTCAGTAATGGAGCTACCACCGCACTGCAACTCCCTATAATAAGGGATCAAGGCCAAACTTGCCAGAGAGAGCCTCCATGACCCACTCTACATCCTGGTGCTGTTTGGAGGAGGTTACACCATGGACGATGGGACTCACAGTGGCTTCACTAACTTCCTGACACCACTGTGAGCCACATAAATAACTACTACACACCAACTAATACGTTTCTCAAAAAAACCAGGCAACGCCGGGCCCCCAAGCGAGTATATAATAAAGCGGAATGTTTGTTTGTATGTGTGTGTGTGTGTTTGTATGTATGTGGCAGCGTTCTGATTGGCTCAAGGCCTCTACATTCTGACAACATGATTGGTTGCCAGTGAGGGAGTATTTGCATAACGCCTCTATTGGCCAGCCAACACGAACATTCCGACCTTGTAAACAAAATCTCAGAGAAGGGGACTATAAGGAAGCATTATTTTATTTTAGTGGTTTTTATTATTATTGTATAATAATTTTATAACAATAAAATAATATAAAATAATATATTATAATTTCAATATATTATGTTTATATATATATACTATAATATAATAATTATGATATTAATACTAATAATATATGAATATTTCTTGATATATTAATATGTTAATATTAATGATGTGTAATATATAGTAAATATAGTAAGTGAATAAATAAATAAATTATGTAGATTAGCATGTAGTTCCGCCTTTAGGTGCGGCCCTCCATAATATTTTTTGGCTCTCGTGTGGCCCCTTGGAAAAAATAGTTGCCCACCCCTGCTCTAAACTGGCAGAGGGGGGTAAGGCAAAGGCCTGAGGCAGTCGCCAACACGAACATTCCGACGCGCTAAAGTGGCAGAGGGGGTCAGGAAAAGGCCTGGTAGGAGTTTCAGACCAAAACACTTTGCGACCCCTTTGCGACCCCAAACAATGAGAGAACCAGACCAAACTTGGCACACAGAACCCTCAAGACCCACTCTACACTCTGGTGCAGTTTGAGGGAGGATGGACCATGGATGACGGGACTTTAACTCACTTGCTTAGAGCACTCTGGCCCACACCATAGAAGGATCAGGACCACACTTGGCACACAGATGCCCACTGGCCCACTTTACAACCTGGTGCAGTGTAGGACAGTGTAGGGCAGGATGGGCCACAAATGATGGGATTTGCAGGACCTTCACCCGATTCATTTCCCACAGAACATTGAAGCCCCTACTAATCACAGACCAGGCCCAAACTTGGCACACAGAGAGCCCTCGTGACCCACTCTACATCCTGCTGCAGTTTTGAGTGGGACGGACCACGGATGATAGGACTTGAAGTCCCTTCACTCACTTTCTGAGACCACTGCGACCCTCATCCAATTACCAAAGAAGAACAAACTAGGCACACAGAGCCTCCATGACCCACTTTACATCCTGGTGCAGCTTGGAGGAGGGCAGAACATGCACGATGGGACTTGAAGTACCTTCACTCACTTCCCAAAACTGCTGCAAACCTAATCCAATGACTGATCAAGACCAAACCTGACACACAGAGCCCTCATGACCCACTCTACAGCCTGGTGCCATTTGAAGGAGGATGGACCATGGATGATGGGACTTGAAGTACCTTCACTAACTTCCTGAGACGACTGCAAGCCATGTAAACATCTCATAAGGACCACCCTTGGGACACAATGCCTTTCTCAAATAACCCGGGCAGGGCCGGGTCCCCAAGCTAGTATCTCTCTCTCTCTCTCTCTCTCTCTATAAACAAAGCGGAATGTTTGTTTGTATGCGTGTGTGTGTTTGTATGTATGTGGCAGCGTTCTGATTGGGTCAAGGCCTCTACATTCTGACAACATGATTGGTTGCCAGTGAGGGAGTATTTGCATAACGCCTCTATTGGCCAGCCAACACAAACATTCTGACCCTCTAAACTGGCAGAGGAGGATAAGACAAAGGCCTGAGGCAGTCGCCAACACGAACATTCCAACGCTCTAAAGTGGCAGAGGGGGAAAGGAAAAGGCCTGAGGCAGTCAGGCATGGTGGGAGGTTCAGGCCAAAACACTTTGCGACCCCTTTGCGACCCCAAACAATGAGAGAACAAGACCAAACTTGGCACACAGAACCCTCAAGACCCACTCTACATCCCGGTGCAGTTTGAGGGAGGATGGACCATGGATGACGGGACTTGCAGCACTTTAACTCACTTCCTTAGAGCACTCTGGCCCACACCATAGAAGGATCAGGACCACACTTGGCACACAGATGCCCACTGGCCCACTTTACAACCGGGTGCGGTGTAGGGCAGGATGGGCCACAAATGATGGGATTTGCAGTACCTTCACCCGATTCATTTCCCACAGAACATTGAAGCCCCTACAAATCACAGACCAGGCCCAAACTTGGCACACACAGTACCCATGACCCACTCTACATCCTGCTGCAGTTTTGAGTGGGATGGACCATGGATGATAGGACTTGAAGTCCCTTCACTCACTTTCTGAGACCACTGCGACCCTCATCCAATTACCAAAGAAGAACAAACTAGGCACACAGAGCCTCCGTGACCCACTTTACATCCTGGTGCAGCTTGGAGGAGGGCAGAACATGCATGATAGGACTTGAAGTACCTTCACTCACTTCCCAAAACTGCTGCAAACCTAATCCAATGACTGATCAAGACCAAACCTGGCACACAGAGCCCTCATGACCCACTCTACATCCTGGTGCCATTTGAAGGAGGATGGACTATGGATGATGGGACTTGAAGTACCTTCACTAACTTCCTGAGACGACTGCAAGCCATGTAAACATTTCATAAGGACCACCCTTGGCACACATTGCCTTTCTCAAATAACCCGGGCAGGGACGGGTCCCCAAGCTAGCATATATATATATATCTCTCTCTATCTCTCTCTATCTATCTATAAACAAAGCGAAATGTTTGTTTGTATGTGTGTGTGTGTGTGTGTATGTATGTGGCAGCGTTCTGATTGGCTGCCACTTTAACAGGCCACAGCGACCAGCGCGGGTGATGGTCCTGCACCAAACTTGGGACACATAACCCCCCTGACTCCCTTTACGTCCTGGTGTAGTTTGGGGGACATGGACCACGGATTATGGGATTTGTAATACATTCAAACACTTTGGTTCCCACAGACCACTGCGGCCACCTAAAAGGACCAAAAGAGACCACACTTGGCACACACATCCCCCATTACCCACTCTACGTCCTGGTGCAGTTTGGAAGAGGGCGGACAACGGATTATGGGACTTGAAGTACCAAAGTCCGCTGTGACCCTCATCCGATTACTGATCGAGCCGACACTTGCCACACATAACCCCCAAGACTGCCTTCCCATCCTGGTGAGGTTTGGGGGAGGACTGACAATGGATGATGGGATTTGTAGTACTTTAAATCCCTTTGTGGGAACCAAAGTGTTTGAATGTATTACAAATCCCATAATCCGTGGTCCAAATCAGTCAGCTAACTGTCCTTGTGAGAAGCAGATCAAGCAGACTACTTTCAAACAAGGAATAAAACAGAAAATAAATAAAGGAGAAAGAAAGGAGCACTGGTAAGTTCCTGGGGTAAATTTGTTGTTTAGATTCTAGTATTGCTTGAGGTCCTTGTTAGCAGCCCGCGCGCCTATCAGCGCGCGATAGAGCATAAACTTGTAACAAGTCGGAAAAGAAATATCCAAAGACTTGTAAAAATTAAATTAAGTAAATTAAGACCACAACAAAACAGTTAATCTACAAAAAAACGTATTAATAAGAAATGGAGGTAGCCAGCCAGCAGTGGGAGGGGGGCTTACCAGTGTTTTGCATCGAGTGTCACATGTATGACTCTCTGCCTGCCGGGCAGAAGTCTTGGGTGTGCGTTCGCTGCAGTGAGCTCCTGGCTCTCAGGGAACGTGTTTCTTCCCTTGAAGCCAAGGTAGCAGACCTGGAGAAGCACAGAGAGGAAGTGAGGCAGGAGGAAGAGATCCCCAGGGATGCAACAGGAGCATCCCACTCCGTGATGAGCAGCCCTCCAGCTGCCTTGGAAAATGGGGGTCTTGGGCAGGGAGGACATCAGTCTGAGGAAGAGGGACCGGCTCCCTCAGTTGGGACCCCTTCCTCAGAGGCTGTGCCCATATCTTCGTGCACCGAAGATACTTCTCGACGGGTGGTAGGAGGTGGGCTTCTTGTAGTAGGTGATTCGATTGTCCGGAACATAGAAAGCTGGGTTTGTGATGGACGTGATGACCGCATGGTAAATTGCCTGCCGGGTGCAAAGGTTGCGGACATTACGAGGCATCTAGATAGGCTGGTAGATAGTGCTGGGGTGGAGCCAGTGGTCGTGGTACACGTTGGTACCAATGACATTGGGAAGGCTAAGCGGATGGTCCTGGAAGCCAAATTTAGGTTGCTAGGTAGAAGATTAAGGTCCAGGACCTCAAAGGTAGCATTCTCGGAAATGCTACCTGTTCCACGCGCAGGGACAGCCAGACAGGCAGAGCTCAGGAGCTTCAATGCGTGGATGAGGCAGTGGTGTCGAGAGGAAGGTTTTAGATTTGTTAGGAACTGGGAACATTTTCAGGAAAGCCAGACCTGTACAAAAGGGACGGGTTACACTCTAACAATAATGTAACCAGACTGCTGGCGACTAATATTAAAAAGATTTCAGAGCAGCTTTTAAACTGATTCCTAGGGAAAGTCGACAGGAGCTGGGCAGCTTCCGGTTCGAGAGGGTGAAATGCCAAGTATGGAGGACGAAATCCATACACAAATGGCTGAGTCAACAGAAAAGATAGATAGTAGTAGTCGAGAGGTAGGACATGGTAGGCCTTCTACAAATTCTCAAACAGCCAAAGTTGAAAGTGCACCAGAGAAATAAATATAAATGTCTGTACGCAAATGCTAGAAGCCTTCGAACAAAAATAGGGAGTTGGAATATTTGGCAAAAGAAAAAAATATTGATATTATTGGCATAACAGAAACCTGGTGGACGGAGGAAAACAAATGGGACACAAAGATTCCAGGTTATAAACTGTACAGGAAAGACAGGAGAGGGAAAAATGGTGGCGGTGTGGCCCTGTACATAAATGAAGAGCTAGAATCTCATGAATTAGAACTTCAAGAAATTTCAAACTCACCTACAGAAACATTGTGGGTAAAAATCCCAGGACAAAAACTAATCTAGCATTAGGGATCTGCTATCGCCTCCCAACCAAACTCCAGAAGCAGACTGCTATCTGGAAAATGAAGTTAAACAGGCCTCAAAAAGAAATACATTAGTCATAATGGGGACTTCAACTATCCCCGAATAGATTGGCCAAATTCTTGTTCTACGCATGAAAGAGAGACAAGGTTCCTCGACATGCTAGCTGATTATTCCCTTGAGCAGATGGTCATGGAACCAACCAGGGGAAAGGGGATCCTGGACTTGGTGCTAACTAACGAACAAGATCTCGTTCAAGATGTCCTTGTAACTGAGCCCATAGGTACCAGTGACCACAACACAATAACCTTCAACGTAAGTTTGGATAGCAAACTGTCAGTGAAAACTAACAGGGAGACCTTAAACTTTCACAAAGGGAACTTCACGAAAATGAGAAAAATTGTATAGAACAAACTAAAAGGAGCAGTAAAAAAAATCAAATCCCTCCAAAATGCTTGGAAACTGTTTAAAAATACCTTAAAACAGGCCGAACTAAAATGCATTCCAATAAAAAGAAAGAGGCATGGAAAGTCCAAACGGACACCAGTATGGCTTACAAATGAAGTAAAAGATGTGATTGGAAAGAAGAAAACTCATTTAAGAAATGGAAGGCTCTTCCTACCGAGGAGAACAGAAAGGAACACAAGCTCTGGCAAACTAAATGCAAAGCAACCGTCAGGAAAGCCAAGAGAGATTTTGAGGCACATATAGCTAAGAATATTAAAAAAAACAACAAAAACCTCTTTAAGTACATCAGAAGCAGGAACCCAACTAGAAAAGCAGTTGGGCCACTCGACGACAATGGTCAGAAAGGGAAAATCAGCGAAGACAAGGAGATTGCTGAGCGGCTAAATGACTTCTTTGCCTCCGTTTTCACACAGGAGGACAGACAACATATGCCTGCAGCTGAGTCAGTTTTTTCAGGGAGGGAATTAAATGAATTAAACCAGATAGAGATAAACAAGGAAGATGTTCTCACATGCCTTACTAAACTAAATGTCAACAAATCACCAGGGCCAGACGGCATCCACCCCAGAGTTCTTAAGGAACTCAAGTGTGAAATTGCTGAACTTCTAGCTAAGATATATAACCTTTCTCTAAGATCAGGCACTGTACCCGAGGACTGGAGGGAGGCAAATGTAACACCGATCTTCAAGAAAGGATCCAGAGGTGATCCAGGAAATTATAGACCAGTCAGTTTAACCTCAGTTCCAGGCAAAGTGATGGAAACCATTATTAAAGAAAAAATTACTAGGCACATAGAAGAACAGGCATTGCTGAAGGAAAATCAACATGGTTTCTGCAAAGGCAAATCATGTCTTACTAACTTGTTAGAATTCTTTGAGGGTGTAAATAAACACATAGATAAAGGGGACCCAGTCGATATTGTTTACCTTGACTTCCAAAAGGCTTTTGACCAAGTCCCTCACCAAAGGCTCCTAAACAAGCTCTTCAGCCATGGAATCAGGGGACAGGTCTTGTCCTGGATTGGAACCTGGCTAAACTGTAGGAAACAAAGGGTGGTAATAAACGGACACTTCTCTGGGTGGAAAGAGGTGAGACGTGGCGTACCCCAAGGTTCAGTTTTGGGTCCGTTACTTTTAATTTATTCATTAATGATCTGGATGTAGGAGTGAATTCTGAGGTAGCAAAGTTTGCAGACGACACTAAACTGTTCAGGGTAGTTAAAAATGAAACTGACTGTAAAGAGCTCCAGAAAGATCTCTCGAAATTGAGTGAATGGGCAACAAAGTGGCAAATGCATTTTAACCTAAACAAGTGTACAGTCATGCACATCGGGGCAAAGAACCCCAACTACACCTACCAATTGATGGGGTCAAAGCTTTCCGAGACAAACCAGGAAAGGGATCTCGGGGTTTTGGTGGACAGCTCAATGAAGATATCTACCCAGTGCACAGCAGCAGTGAAAAAAGCAAATTCTATGCTTGGCATGATCAGGAAGGGAATCGAAAATAGGTCAGCAAATGTTGTATTGCCTCTCTACAAATCTATGGTGAGGCCACATCTGGAGTACTGTGTACAATTCTGGTCTCCGCACCTCAAGAAGGATATAACGGAACTGGAAAAGGTACAGAAAAGGGCAACAAGAATGATCCAAGGGATGGAGCGGCTCCCTTATGAAACCAGGTTGCAACGCCTTGGTCTCTTCAGCCTCGAAAGACGGCGTTTAAGAGGTGACTTGATCGAAGTGTATAAAATCATGCATGGGATAGAAAAGGGGAATAAAGAAAAAATATTTTCCTTGTCACAAAACACTAGGACTAGGGGGCACTCCCTGAAGCTCCAAGGTAGGAAAGTTAGGACTAATAAAGGGAAATATTTCTTCACCCAGAGAAAAGGTCATTGGGTCATGGAACTCACTTCCAGAGGAGGTTGTGACAGCGGTCAGCCTGGACAGCTTCAAGGCAGGATTAGACAGATTCATGGATACCAAGTGTATCGGTAGTTACTGAAAAGGACATTCAAGTGCCACCTCTGTGTTGATGGAGGCAGGCAGGATTTCCCCGGGTACTGGTTGTGGGGGGTCGGGAGCAGGTCAGGGTTTTGCCCTCCTTTCTGCTAGAGATCCCTGTGTGCAACTGGTGGGCCACTGTGTGACACAGAATGCTGGACTAGATGGGCTGAGGCCCGATTCAGCATGGCTCTTCTAATGTTCTTTGGTTCCCACGGACCACTGCAGCCCCCAACAAAGACCGATAAAGACCAAACTTGGCACACAGAGCCCTCATGACCCACTCTACACCCTTCTGCAGTTTGAAGGAGGCCGGACCATGGGTGATGGGACTTGAAGTACCTACACTCACTTCCCAAGACCGCTACGACCCTCATCCAATGACTGATCAAGACCAAACTTGGCACGTAGAGCCCCCATGACCCACTCTACATCCTGCTGCAGTTTGCAGAAGGGTGGACCATGGATGATGGGACTTGAAGTACTTTTACTCATTTCCTGAGACCACTGCTCCACTCATCCAATGACAAATCAAGACCAAACTTGGCACACATAACCCCCCTGACCCCCTTTACGTCCTGGTACGGTTTGAGGGACATGACCCACGGATTATGGGATCTGTAGTACTTTCAAACACTTTGGTTCCCACAGACCACTGAGGCCACCAATACGAATTACTACAGACCACACTTGGTACACACAGCCCCCATGACCCACTGTACATCCTGGTGGTTTGCAGGAGGGTGGACCATGGATGATGGGACTTGAAGTACCTACACTCACTTCCCTAGGCCGCTGCTACCCTCATCCAATGACTGATCGAGACCAAACTTGGCACACACAACCCCCATGACTACCTTCACATCCTGGTGAGGATCGGGGGAGGACTGACAATGGATGATGGGATTTGTAGTACTTTCACACCCTCTGTCCCCACAGACCACTGCCGCTCCCAACAAACACTGATAAAGACCACACTTGGCACAGAGACCCAGTGACCCACTCTACATCCCACTGAAGTTTGGAGGGGGCCAGAACATGGATGGTGGGACTTGCAGTGCGTTCCCTCTCTTTCCAAGACTGCTACAAACCTAATCCCATGACTGATCAAGACCAAACCTGGCACACACTCCCCTCCCCCACTGATGGGCCTGGACACTGCCCCCCCCCCCATGACCCCCTTGGCATGTAGTTGAGCCGTGGGGGGAGGGTGCCACGTGGAGGGTGGGGCGGGCAGTCCTTTCGCCCTCGTCCACAGGCGGGTGTCACCCCCACATGGGGCTGTCTCGGGGCAGAGACCCCCCCCCCTGGCGACCAGTTGAATATACTGGAGGGATTTTTGGGGGGGGGGTTGCCACTCATGTTGGGAGTTGCAGTTCACCCGCGGCCAGGGAAACTGTGAGTTCCCCCCCCCCCCACCCACCACCACCACAACGGCCTGGACTCAGGCTTGGCACAGGGGACGCTCCTGACCCACTGGCCGTACTGGAGGAGGGGGGGGGGGGTTCGGGGGGCTGACCTTGATTTCTGGGAGTTGCAGTTCCCCCGCGCCCAGAGAAGCGGTGGCGGGAGAGGTGGGGGGGGGGAGCCTGGCTGGGCTGCCCTGCCGTCTCCCCCCTGCCCCCACGACCACCACCACGGTGCTTCACACGGCGTCTCCTTCCCCAGCCCCGCCCCCGGCGCTCCCACCGCCAAGCCCCGCCCCCGCCAGGCCCCCTCCTCGGACCCACCCCCCGGCCTGCTGGGCGTGGAGGGAGCGGCGGCAGGGAAGGCCGGGGCCCCCCCCTCCCTCCCTCCCTCCCCGCCGGCCTTGGCCCCCCTCTCTCCCCCAGGGCCCTCCTTCCCTTCTCCCGCCCTCCCTCCCTCCCTCACGCGCTTGGGACTCCAACTCCCAGAACCCCTCCTGGCAGCCCTTCCCTTTCCCCCTCGGCCGCGTCAGCCGCCAGGCATCCTGGGAGCGGGAGTCCCCAGCGGGTCCTGGGGGAAGGAGGGAGGGAGGAGGGCCGAGGCCTGAGCCAGGGCGGCACTCCGAGGCCTCGGGGGCGGCTTCTGAGTGGGAAGCAAGGGACTGTCCAGCAGGCCTGCCGGGGCCGCCCTCCTCTCCTCCCCTCCCCGAGGGGCCACTCCACCCCGGCCCTACCTCCTCCTCCGTCCTTCCTCTCGCTCGCCTCGGCCTCGGAAAGATGGCGGCGGCGTTTGCTGCCCAGGGGCGGGGCCCCAGCGACGCCACGCCCCTCGCCCTCCGGCGAAGAGGAGGGGGCCAATGGGAAGCCAAGGGGCGGGGCCCCCGCGCTCCCGATTGGCCGCCCACCACGTCCGTCCCCGGCTGCCGCCCTCGGCCCCGCCCCGCCCTCCCGCCGGGCTCATTTGCATGCTTAAAGGGACAGCGGCCCATTCAGGGGCTCCGGGGAGAGGGGGGAGGCCTGCCCCCCCCATCTCTCTCTGAAGGGAAACGGGGGGGGGGGAGTATAATCCCTTGCTGGGAGGTGCGAGCTGGCCCCGGTGGTTTCCTGCCTGGAATTGACTGCGGCTCTGTGTCTCCTGCCCTGGTTGGAGGGGCCGCCAGGCTGGGTTCATGGTCCCCCCCCCTTTCTGTAGAAAGCCAGCCCCTCCCTCCCTCCCAACAAAGGATTCCCCCCCCAGGCAGCAACCAGCCAGGCTTTGGAGCTGCAAGGGCATTCAGTGCGCGCCCAGGTGGGCAATGGCCACACCCCCCCCTTGCCTTCAACAGTCCTCCCTCCCTTCTCCCGCCCTCCCTCCCTCGGGACTCCAACTCCCAGAATCCCTCCTGGCAGCCCTTCCCTCTCCCCCCTTGGCCGCGTCAGCCGCGAGGCATCCTGGGAGTGGGAGTCCCCAGCGCGTCCGGGAGGAAGGAGGGCCGAGGCCTGAGCCAGGGCGGCCCTCCAAGGCCTCGGGGGCGGCTTCTGGGTGGGAAGCAAGGCCTGTCCCCTGGCCAACGCGCGCCCCTCCCCAGCCTCCCCCCCCGGGTGCCTCTGGGGCCACTCCACCCCGGCCCTACCTCCGTCCTCCTCGCTGGCCTCGGCCTCGGAAAGATGGCGGCGGCGGCGTTTGCTGCCCAGGGGTGGCGGGGCCCGAGCGACGCCCCTCCCCCCGCCCTCCGGCGAAGAGGAGGGGGCCAGGGCGGGAGGGGGGCGGCTTTGGAGGCCAGCCCCAGAAGGAGCCCACCTGCATCCTAATTGGTTTGGCCTGCAGCAGGGAGTTCCGACGTCCCGTGGCCTGGCACCTCTAGCACCAAAGGCTGGGATGTGGCACCAAAAGGCCTCCAGCCATTCCGGCCTCTCTGCTTCCTGAAGCCACGGGCTCTGCGCGCACGGAGCTGCGTGCGGACAGGCCAACAGGGGCAAGCCCAGAGTGTGTTGGAGGAGACCTAGTTTTCCAAGGACTTGCGTGCGTTTGGACCCCCCCCCGGCTATTCGCCAAAAGGGCTTTCCCACTCCTTCCTGGCGACCTTCAGGGGCCGCCGGCTGGCTTCCCCCCGACTGAGGAGGCGGCGGCGGCCCTCGGGCACTGGCCCCAGCCACGCTTCCTCTCTCCCAGGGACCCTTCCCTCCCCTGCGCTCTCGTGGCTCTTGGGCCCTCACCCCGTCCGTGGGAGACTCCGAGCGGCAGAGCCGGGATTTCTAGTTCCCCCAAGAACCATCGCGAGAGTTCTAGTTTCCCCAAGGACCAAGGGCTTCCCCGGCTGTTTTGTGGACGGATGGCGCCCAGGGAAGGTGCCGCGCCTGCTCGTTTGCCTCAGTGTGACCTTGTCTCTGGCTGGACTGCAAAGGGAACCATGCGCGGCTGCCGCGGGGGGGGGGGGGGGGGCCGCAGCCTGACGAGCGGTTCCCTCACGCACCGGCCATTATGCACACGTGACCACACGAAGGGCAGGTGCCCGGTCCCTCCTCCTCGGGGCCTGTCCCCCCTGAACTCCCCCGCGCTGGGTCTCCCGGCCTAGGTCTTCTGGGTCTCCCAGGCTTTGCCTGTTGGTCAGCCACAGCCACACAACAGCCGTGTTTTCACGACAGGGGAGTCGTTCCTAAGTATGAGGGGCCGGGTCCTCACGTCCAGCCATCATGCCGCTCATGCAAACCGGCCATTTCCACAGAGAAACCGCGCTTCTGCTGACCGATGCCTCCCAAACAAAGGGGGATCGGTCTAGGGCAGGGCTGCCCAACTGCCGGCCCTGCAGCAGGTGTTTTGGACTTCAACTCCCAGAAACCCTAACAGCTGGCACACTGGCTAGGATTTCTGGGAGTTGAAGTCCAAAACACCTGCTGCCGGGCCGGCAGTTGGGCAGCCCTGGTCTAGGGCCAAACACTGTTTACTTTCACACCTTCACCACAGCCAGGTAGACGTGAGGGCACCAGACATTCTCGCTCGCCCGCAGGTCAGGCCCAAGCACACCTGAAGCGCATCACAAGCCGGTTTCACTGTTTTCGCCATTTCGTCCCGCCTCCTGGGTTTCCTCATTGGCTGGATCGCAAGGTGCGCTAGCTTGCCATTGGCCGGGGGTCTCCAGCTGGCTCTCTGGTGCTCAAGGTGTTTACGACATTTCCACCCAATTAACGGAGGTACAGCAGGAGTTGAAAAAGCAGAATTTACACCTCGAGCTATTTCAAAGAGACTTTCAGTTGAGGATACGAGGTTTACCGGAGAGGCAAAATGAGAAATATGAGGAGACGATGCAAATAGTGAGCGAAATGACAGCGACGCTATTACAGAAGGAACAACAAATGATGGAAGAGAAAATAGACAAAGCTTACCGAGTTTCTACAGCTTTCTCGAGAAGAAACAAATGAGAAGGGGACAAACTTGTCCAATACAATTCAACAAAGATGAAAGAAGAAGTGATAAAAATCCATCATGTAAACCCGTATACGGTGAATAATGGGAAAGGGATAAGCATAATGAGAGAGATACCCAGTGCTGTGCTGGATAATAGGAAAAAACACTGCTTCCCGACAGACGCTCTAAAAGATCACGACACGAGATTCAAGTGGGACAAGGCAGATGGGCTAACATTTACATTCCCCTCTGTTAAATATAGGATCAATTCGGCAGAGGCTGCTGATGAGTTCTATAGAAAATGGGAACCCATCTTAGACCCATCGAATGGAAGAACAGGAAATAAAAAAAGACACAAGCAAGGAAGCATGGCCCCCACAAATATACCCACAAAGGGATCCCATAAGGAACAAAGTACGACCCGAGAAGGATCGGCGGCAAGACCAAAAGACAGCAGGTTAATAGAAGAGAAGGCAGAAAGAAAAGGAGAGATAGAGGAACAAGAGCAAGAAGAGGATGAAGCCACCGAACAAGATTCAGAGGCAGGATCAGAGGAGGCAGGATCCGACGAGGAAGGGCAAGTCTTGGACTACTAATCCCACCAAATTATGGAGGTAAAATGCTTCTCTCTCAATACAAACGGTATGAACATACCGGAGAAGAAAGCAAAATTTTTTCACTATCTGCAAAAACAAAAGGCCTGGGTATACGCACTACAGGAAACCCATATTAAGGAATCCAGGAAAGAACTCCTGGAAAATAAGAAATTAGGAGTGCTGTTTACCTCGGCAATAGAAAAGAAAAAAAGGGGGGGGGGTTGCACTATATATTAACCCCACCCTAGAGCCAGAGCTATACTATAAAGACGAAGATGGAAGAGTGATAGCAGTGGTGGGGAATGTTAAGGGGAAAAAAATTCTTATTATTTGTGTTTATGCGCCGAGTGGTCCGAAGTTTAAGTTCTTTGAAAAACTTAATGAGAAGGTTATTGAAGCGGAGTGTGAAGATTGTGTAATACTTGGTGACTTTAATGGGGTTATAAACCCAGTGGTAGACAAGAAGAGTGGAAAAGGGAAAAAGTACAAGGGAAATGTAGGCACGCTCCCAAATTCCTTTTTTAAGATGTTAAATACAAATTCACTGGAAGATATTTGGAGAACTCAGAATGGGAAGAGTTATGATTTCACATATTTTTCAGGGAGAAGAGAGTCCTGGTCAAGGATAGATTTTATTTTGGTTTCAAAAAGCTTGGCTAGACGAGTGGTAAAATCTAAGATATACACAAGAGTACTATCTGACCACGCCCCGACCGAGATAACATTAAAATGGGGGGAGAGACAATATAGATGGAGATTAAATGATTCATTATTAAAGAAAGAAGAAGATATACAAAAAAAACAAAGAACTAATTAAGGAATATTTTACAATAAATAACCAAGGGGATACGGACATGCTAACAATATGGGAAGCAAGTAAAGCAGTGATGCGCGGGAATTTTATGGCGCAGGCCTCCCATATAAAGAAACAGAAAATAAATGAGATGGAAATGAGACTCCAGACTGAATTGAATATACTAGAAAAGAAATCGAAGAAAAACCCAAAGGATAAGGAGGTGGGAGAAAAGATAAAATACAATAAGGCACAAATAAATCTGCTAACAGTGGAAGAGATGGAAAAGAAACTAAAAATTTTAAAACAAAGAAATTTTGAACATGCGAATAAAACGGGGAAATGGCTCTCATATTTAGTGAGGAAAAAAACCCAAAAAATATAATAACAAAAATAACAAGAGAAGGAACCTCATATACAAAAAAGGAGGAGATAATTAATGAGTTTGTTAGATATTACCAGGATTTATATAAAGATGATAAAATAAGCAGGATAGACATACAAGAATACTTAAATAAACAGAATCTTTCACATATCTCGGACGAAGATAGGGAGCTTCTAAATGCTGACGTTACCGACCAAGAAGTCGCCTCCGCAATAGACGGATTAAAAACAGGGAAAGCGCCGGGCCCTGACGCGTTTACGGACGTTTATTATAAAAAAACTTAAAGACGACTTGGTACCACAACTCAAAAAGGTAATCAACGCAACCATCCAGCATGGTAGGATGCCAGATACATGGGGAATCTCAGATATTGTAATAATCCACAAAGAAGGGAAGGATGCGGAAAGTGTGCAAAACTATAGACCTATATCCCTTACAAATTTGGACTATAAGATCTTTGCAAGTATATTAGCTTCGCGACTTAAAATATTTCTGAATAAGTGGATTAATGAAAATCAGACGGGCTTCCTTCCCAATAGAAAAATGAAAAAGAATATTAGAAATATAATAAATGCGATAGAATATATGGACAAAAATATCGATTCGAAGGCACTCTTCGCGTTTCTCGACGCGGAGAAGGCCTTCGATCGGATTGGATGGGGAATGATAGAGAGATTACTAAATGAACTAGATATGGGCATGAATTTTACTTCCGCAATAAAAGCAATTTATAAAAAACAAGAAGCGCAAATATTAATTAATGGGCAAAGATCGAAGAAGATACAGATAAATAAGGGTGTGAGACAGGGGTGTCCCCTGTCTCCGCTGATTTTTAATCTCGTGTTAGAAGTATTATTAAAAGATATAATAAGACTTAAGTTGGAAAAATGGAGCAAGCTGCAACTCTCAATGATGGGCAGGATAGCCTTGATTAAAATGTCTGTGTTACCAGAAATTTTATTTTTGTTTCAAACAATACCAATTTTAAGGTCAAAAGTTACGTTGGACAATTGGAGAAAGGACTTAATAAAATTTGTCTGGCTGAACAAGAAGCCGAGGATAGGCTACCAACAATTGAAAGACACCACCATAAGAGGGGGAATGGCATTGCCGGATCTGCAAATATATTATGAGTCAGCGGTGCTGATGTGGGTGAGAGATTGGGTAACACTGTCAAAAAAGAAACTGCTGGCCCTGGAAGGAGAAGACCTCTGTCGGGGATGGCACAGCTATCTTTGGAGGGATAAGACTAAAATAGAAAAAGGTTTCAGAAACCATTTTATAAGGGCGGCTCTTATTACAGTGTGGGACAAACACAAAGAAAGGTTATGCGACAAAACCCCCCTGTGGTTCTCCCCGAACGAGGCAGACCACAAGAGGGAAATCCCAAGGGAAAGATGGTTAACGTACAAAAAAATAGTAAGGATCAAAGGCCGGGAAGTGGACTTGCTGTCCCTGGAAGAGATGCAGAGAGAGGAACCCAGTCTAACTTGGTTCCACTACTGGCAAATTAAAGAGAACTATAAACAAGATCTGAAGAAGGGGTTTGAAATAACAGAGTCCAGCTGGTCGAAAATTGTCAAAAGCGACGTCAAAATAATAAAGAAAGTCTACCAGCTATTACTTGGATGGGACACGGAGGAGAATTTGATCAAGGAAGTAATGATAAAGTGGGCCAGACTGGTGGGACACTCCATAGATTTGGGTAAATGGGAAGAAGTGTGGGGCAAAAAAATAAAATACACCTATGCCGTGGAGATAAAAGAAAACTGGTATAAGGTATTTTACATGTGGTACCTAACACCAGAAAAGCTCGCAAAGTTCAGTAAGGGTAAATTGAATGCGAAGTGTTGGAAATGCGGAGCAAGTGTAGGTACCTACCTTCATGTGTGGTGGGAGTGCAGGGTGGTAAAGAAATATTGGTGGGAGATATTTAAGAGGACAAAAGATATCTTGGGGAAAAAAATTTGATTTTAAATCAGAGTATTTCTTATTGGGGATATTTGATTTTGAGTTAGACAAAAATGATGATAAAATCTTCTTTTACCTGGCAGCCGCAGCAAGGATAAGCCTGGCCAGATTCTGGAAACTCAAAGAAGTGCCAACCTATCAGGATTGGCTAACAAAAGTATATGACATAATGAACATGGATCTGCTGACGCAGAAAGTAGCACAAAACAGGGCTCTAGAAAATAGAACAGATTGGAATAAATATATTGACTATTTAAAATCGAAGAAATATAAAATAATATGATTTAAAATTGCATATATTAGCAGTGACGATAGTAAAGGACAAATAATGTTTCACTTTTACTTTTTTACACAGGGAGGGGAAGCAAGGTTGCTCCACCTGTGTAATGGCCTAAAGAAATATGGGGCCTCTGCAAAACGGAATAGGAAGACATTAGGGGAAATGTTGGTATGCAGGGGGTGATGTTAGTAACGGCGGGAGGGAAGGGAGGGGGGATATGTTTCCTTTTTATTTATGTTAAATGTATGGCAAGGTCTATGTAGGTATGTACGATGTGCTCATGTGTTTTCTTTGTTGATTGAATGAATAAAAAATTATTCAAAAAAATAAATAAATAAAAGATATAATACAAGATAAAGAAATAAGGGGACTAACAGTAAAGAACCAGAGTTATAAAATATACGCCTTTGCCGACGATTTGGTATGCATAGTAGACAATCCCACAGAAAACATGGAAAAATGGATGAGGAAAATTGAATTATTCGGTAAAGCAGCTGGTTTTAAACTAAACAAAAGTAAATCACAAATCTTAGTTAAAAATATAAATAAAAAGGAAGCCCAAGAGATAGAAAAGAAATACGAAATACCCATAGTAAACAAAGTAAAGTATTTAGGCATAATATTAACCCCAGAAAATTGCCAACTTGTTAAAAATAATTATGAAAGAACCTGGAAACAAGTAAAAGAGAATTTAGGAAATTGGAAATGCCTCAATTTGTCCCTGTTAGGGAAAATATCCTTAGTTAAAATGAAAATTTTTCCAAAGTTAAATTTTATGTTTCAAATGTTGCCCATATTAAAGAATCACACAATACTGAAAAGATGGCAAGCTGAGTTGGCAAAGTTTATCTGGGGAGGGAGGAGACCCAGAATCAAGCAGAAATACTTACAGGAAGCCCCGGAGAAGGGTGGATTTGGCATGCCAGACCTTACCCTTTATTACGATGCCAACTGTCTGGAGAATATAAGGGACTGGATAGACTTACGGGATAGTAAACTTCTGAATCTGGAGGGGTGGGAGAACAGATTCGGGTGGCATGGATATCTATTGTATAATAAGTGGAAGGAAGACAAAAACGTTAATAACCATATAATAAAAGCCCCATTATTAAAATCATGGAACAGACATAAAGATACCATTTACAGTAAATGCCCATTATGGGCTTCCCCCCTAGAGGCGCTCCAGATAATCAAGGTTGGGAGAGAAAGTTGGCCCCTATATAGGGATGCTTTAAAAAAAGAAAGAAATACTTTCACTCTGAAGTCTATGGAGAGTCTGAAGGATCTCAAAATAAACTGGCTCCAGTACTCCCAATTAAAGATGAGATTTAAAGCGGACATGCAAATTGGGTGGGAAACATCACCGACGATAGGAGCGAAAGTACTGACCCAGCAAAGTAAAAAAAGCGTAAGCAAGCTGTATAAAGTTCTATTAGCAAAAAGCCATGAGAAAATACCAATAAAAGAGTATATGAGGAAAGGGGAAAAGACAACATAGGTCACCATATTAAAAGGGAGGAATGGGAAAAGAGCTGGCGCCAGTGGCAAAGATATACATGTGCACAAACATTAAAGGAAAATCAACTGAAGGTTCTTTATAGGTGGTACATAACCCCTGTACAACTGGCAAAAATGTACAAAAATGGAAATGATTGGTGCTGGAAGTGCCAAAAAGAAAGGGGTTCGTACTTCCACCAGTGGTGGTCATGTGGAAGTATCAAGAGGTATTGGATAATGGTACAGAAGCTGGTGGAGGGAATCTTACATGAAAAGATTGACCTAAAACCAGAAATTTTCCTTTTAAATATTGTAGAACCCGGGATGGGTAGAGAAAAGGAAAGGCTACTGTGGCACATTTCGACCGCTGCCAGAATAGTGCTGGCTAGAAAATGGAAAAAAGCGGAAATGCCCGATGAGGATGAAATTCTGCAAAAATTATTAGAATTAGCCGAAATGGATAAGTTGACGGTCCTTTTAAGAACGGGAATAATCAATCAATTTACGGCCACTTGGATACCGCTGGTGAAATATATAAAAGACAAGAAAAAGATGGACTTGAAAGCCTTCTGGATATAGGTTATAGGATTAGAGTGCTCTGGGAATGGGCTCTATATACAATTATGCGAAGTGCGATGCCACCGGTGAAGTCAACCGTTGTTTTTAACCTGTTTGTTCATGTACCCTTTGTGTAACCCTACCCAATCTTACCATCCCTCCCCTCACCCCTTAACCCCTTTGACTTTCCTATCCCCACTCCACATGTGTATGTGTTTTAACCAATAAAAACCTTTATAAAAAAAACAAACAACATTTCCATCCAATCAGCCGGGAGCACACGTAGTAGCCAAGGCAGGCACCCAATCTGAATCTGTATCCACGACTCTGAAGGTGTAAGTGCTTTGTACTTTTGCCAAATACACTATGCCAGCCTTGCGGGAACTCGGGACGCGTGGCTTTCGTCCTTCTCAGCTGGGACAGAAATCTTCTCTCGGTGGGGCACGCTTCCGGACCTTGGTGAGACCACTGAATTGGGTTTTATTGGGGAAAGTGCGCTTGCAGAAGGTCCCCCGAGGCTTCTATTGGGACCCTCGCTTTAGAGGCGGTCAGGGCTCTTGCCCCATCTGGGCAGAGCCCCTTAAATGTGGGCCCGACTTCAGCTTTCCTTACCCACAGGCCCCTGGGTCTCCCCTCCGCGGACGGAGGTCCCGGTCCTCAAGCGCCCCCGGCTCCGTTCGGGAGAAGGCTGCACTCGCAGAGCTCGGGCGCAGTGGCGCTTCGGTCTCAACGTGGGCTTTGGTGGAGAGGCGGCTGCCGAGGGAGCGGAAAGGGCCCACGTCTCCTAGCGTGACACCATCAATGTCTTATGTATTTATCTTGGGATTTATTGACTGCCCGTCCCAGGGGCTCTGGGCGATGTACAGTAAGACACGCAGCCAAGCACCCGAAACAAGTGAAAACATCAAGCGGCATGTCTGGCCTTGGGGAGGGATCGGCTGTGCCTTCTGCCGGGAGACGGCGTGGCTTCACTCATTGGTTGTAATACTGCTTTTCTAATCTTATGCTTTTAAGGTCTATGTTTATTTAATATGTAATGTTTATCTGTTTATATTTCATACGTGTGACCTGGCCTTGAATGTCCGCCTCCCGTCAGGCTGCTCCGAGTCCCTTTAGGGCGAGAAACACAGCAAGTAAATACATACATACATACTTTAGCGATGATATTTCTGCACCTGTCTCTGTGGAAATGTATGAAACCTGGGGGTGAGCCTGGAACCCCCGTAGGTCTCGGTGGTGGCCAGGGGAGCTTTGCACAGCTTAGGCTCTTGCGCCAGCTGCGCCCATACCTTGGAAAGTCGGACTTGGACATGGTGGCACACACTCTGGTTACATCCCGTATAGACTACCTCTACGTGGGGTTGCCTTTGAAGACTGTTCGGAAGCTTCAGTTGGTCCAACGGACGGCAGCCGGATTGTTAACAGGAGCGGGGCTCAGGGAGCGGACTACTCCCCTGTTGTGTTCCGCCGGCTCCACGGGCTGCCGGTCTGCTACCGAGCACAATTCAATGTGCTGGCTTAAAGCCCTAAAGGGTTCTGGCCCAGCCTGCCTGTCCGAACACATCTCCCCTTAAGAACAGTCAAGGGCGCTAGGTCCGCCAGGGGAGGCCCTGCTCTCCACTCCGCCTGCATCACAAATGCGCTTGGTGGGGACGAGAGACAGCGCCTTCTCCGCGGTGGCCCCTCGGCTGTGGAACGCCCTTCCCGGGGACGTTAGATCAGCCCCTCGCTCTTGGCCTCCCGAAGAAAGGCCAAAACTTGGCTGTTTGAGCAGGCGTTGGAAAAGGCCGTGTGACTTGACACGGGATGGGAACCGGTGGGCTGTGAGGTGGGGTGATGTTTTTGGAGGCGAAATACTGTTTCCATTAATGTCGTGGCTTTAATGTTTTAGTGTTTTAATTGTTGTTTTTATGGGGCCTTGTGAACCGCCCAAGGCGCCTTCGGGCTGGGAGGGAGCGGCGTGTGCTCAATAAACAAATACATACATAAATACATACATTTCTGTGGAAGGTCCCCGGGGCCACCCCGCCCACCCCCTCCTGCCACGCAGGAAAGGCACAATCGAAGCTCCCCCAGCAGACGGCCACCTATCATTTATTGATTTATTTACCTGCGCTAGCTCCACCCCGCCCCTCTCAACCCCGGGGGGACGACGACGACGACGACTCAAGGCGGCTTTGCACACAGGCAGCTGTTCGATGCCATTGGAAACAATGTACCATTACAATGAGTGTTTTAACAAGAATCATAAAATGCATCAAAACATTTAAAGACATTTAAACCAGCCTCGCCATTGTGAAACCACGCGATCCATAATGGTCACCCGGGACGTCCCAGGAGTCCTTGCACTTCATTCTGTATCCGCCTGTTGCACGTTTTCCCCAAAGGCCGGACCCAAGAGCCACGTTTTCACTCTCCTGCGGAAGGTCAGGAGGGAGGGGGCTGATCAGTTCGGACAGCTAAGCTGGGCCAGAACCATTTAGGGCTTTATAATAATAATAATAATAATAGTAATAATAACTTAATTTTTATACCCCCCTCCATCTCCCTGAGGGGACTTGGGGCGGCTTACACGTGGCCAAGCCCAACAGAAAGGAAGCCTGCCCCCTCCTCCCTCTTGACCCATGGCCTCGTCCCTTCTCCTCTCCGCCCTCTCTCTCTCTCTTCTTCAGGCCAAACATGCCCAGCAGCAGCTCTTTAAGCCGCTCCTCATAGGGCTTGTTCTCCAGACCCTGGAACCCTTGAGCCTCCCTCTTCCCCTGGGCACAATATTCCAGCTCCAACGCCTCCCTTCAATGGCGGTGCCCAGAATGGGACACAGTGCGAGTCCAGGTACGTGGTCTGGACAAGGCAGAATAGAAGGGAGCACGGGGAGCAGGACTTCCCTGGATCCAGGCACGAGGTTCCTCTGGGCGCAGGCCTAAATCCCATTGGCTTGTTTGGCTGCCGCATGCCATTCCTGGCTCCCGCTCCCATTCCTCCCCACGAGGGCTCCATTACCTTTCCCACACGTCCTGCTGTGGAGCCAGGCACCCTCGCCCCCCATCCTGCCTCTCGGCATCTCCCTTTTCCTGCCCAAGTGGAGCCTCTTGCATTCGTCCCTCTTGGGCTTCCTGGTCAGTTCTGGCCGATCCTCTCTCTCGCCTGTGAAGGCCGTTCTGAATTCTGCTCCTGCCCCCGGGAGCCTTGGCTCTCCCTCCCCATCCGGTCCCGTCTGCAAACGTGATGACTGTGCCTTCTGACCCTTCATCTCAGTCATGAATGGAGACCCTGAGTGGTCGTAAGGCGGCTGAGCTCCGCCGGAGGTTCTCTGAACCTTACCATACAGCAGCCCCCGGTGAGAGACCGCCAACCCCCTTCAAGGGGGCCGGATTGTTATACAACATCCAAGGGTTCGAGGCCGAGCCCTTAAGGCTTGCAGGGATGGTGCCAAGCCCTCCTTTCTTCCTGGACGCCCTCGAAGCAGAGGTGGAGGCCCTGCTGGGACCCTTCAAGGGCGCGGTGCCGGGTAGCGCCACCTGGGGACCCTTGGGGCTCATGGAGTCCGCGGAGCCCTTGGGGCCCCTCAACCCCATCCGGGAAGAGGATGAAGAAGAGGACGAAATGGGAGGCCGACCTGGACACGGACTGGAGGCCCGTGAGGAACCGCCAAGTCCAGCGAGGAGCGGAATGCACCAGCCGGCAGCTCCACTCACCTCCCTCTCCTTCGCCCCCGAATTCGTGAGTCAGCCCACCTGCCTTTGCCGCGGCCTTGGCGGCCTGTTGAGGCGACTGGCTGCTCTACTGGCCGAGGTGGGGGAGCTGCTCGCCCCCCCTCACGGCGGGAGTCGTTGCGGCGGCTGTCCTCCGGTTCCGGATGGGAAGCGGCCCGGCGAGGAGGCGACCGCCGCCGTTGCTGCGCCTACTGGAGTGCTAGGCGAGTCGCCCCTAGACCTGCTGGACGACCACCTGGGGGCGAGCCGGGGAGAGGCTTGGGCCGTCGCCCTGGAGAGCGTCTCCCAGAGGAGCGACCTGGCTGAGGGAGATCCCCGACCCCCCAGGGGATCCTGGGGGACGTACTAGAGAGCGGGGCCCGGCTTGGCCCGGTTGGGAGGGCATGGGTGGCCACCTCCAGCATGGCCCCGCCCCTCTTGCCTTCTACACAGTTGATGGCCACGCCCCCCAGAAACAATGGGAGCGAGTGCCTGGCGGATCCCTCCCGGGAAGCCTTTAGCCGCGTCTCAAAGGTGCTGGCAAAGGCTCCCGGAGAAAGACCCCGGCGGGGAGCCAGTCGCTTCCCATCAGGTGGGCTGGGGATTGACCTCCCTGCTCCATTGCCCACACCCAGACAGCCTTCGATGATCCCTGCTGCTGCCGCGACCTGTCCCCAGCCTCCTCTCACTCCCCCTACTGGCCCAAAGAGGAAGTGCAGGCCAGGCCAGATGGAAAGGAGGTGAGAATGGAGACACCATCAGCGGGGAGGCCAGGACACCTGCTCACCCTCTCCTCCAGACTGCCAGACCCATGGGGCTCACTAACAGTAGTCCCCTGGCCCCTCCTGCCCACAAAGTCCATGACTGTCCAAATAAACCAAGCCGCAGCCAGCCTAAGAGCAAGACCCCTGGCCCAACATCTGACCCAACCAAGGGTCTCAACTTAAGACACCGAGGGAGGGGCAGTAGATGGAGGAGAAGGACCTTTGGTTCAAGGACCTTTTGGGGGTCGTGTGAAGTGATCAAGGATCAGCACAATGAGGGGTTGGGAACGGAGACCTGATATGCTGTTTTTTTACTATGTTGTGATTGAACCTGTTGTGAGCCGCCCCAAGGCATTGGGGGGGGGGGGGGGGGGTAGAAAAATGCGAATAAATAAATAAATAAGCGATGACCACATTATATAATAATAATAGTAATGATAATGAATACATAAATCTTTATTTCTACCCCGCCACCATCTCCCCTTTAAGGGACTCAGGGCTGCTCAGAGAAGAACTAAAGTGGTGCTGCATATTAACCACAATACACCGGACACAAGTAAAATACAATACACGTAAAATCCCAGTAAGAAGAGTAAGAATTATACAATTTCCTGAACTGCATCAGAAGCTGCGCATGAGCTGGCCATCTGCAGTCACCAAGTGCATTCCTTCCTAAGCGTTTGCAGACCCCTTCCTTAACGGTGTTTCCCAGAATCTTGCCTGGTACCAATGTGAGGCTTGCCAAATGGCAATGGTTTGGGTCGTCCTTCCTTCCCTTCCTGAAGAGAGGCCAGGACCACACTTGCCCTCCTCCCATCGGCTGGGACGTCTCCCGTTCCCCAAGAACCCTCCAAGGTGATGGCCAGTCGTTCCGAAATGACTTCCTTCCGCCAGTTCTCTTGGACGTTGTGGACTTGAATTCGTCCAGAGCGACCAGGTATTCCTGGAAGACTTGTTTCCCTATTTGGGGTTGGATTTCCCCCAATCCTTCACCCACCCCACCTTTAGGTAAAATCACTCAAACGCTGTGGACTGTGGGATGGGGAACCCAGTCCAGGGGGGTGGAATCACACAGGCCACGGCGACTCCGTTCCCCCCCCCCCCAGGCCTCCCCGGCTGCTGCTGACCCGAGAACCCTGGTGGGCAGGGCCCAGATTCACTTCCACTACCACCAGCCGCCTCTCAGCCAAGTCTGTTACGCAAGCAGGTCAGCGTGCTCACTCAGAATCACGTCCTTTGTAATGACCACTGAAATGGATACATTTCCGACTAAGAAAATAAAATATTTTTTGGGTTTTTTTGGCAAATAATTTTTATTTTGTTTTTTAAAAGAATGAAAAAATAACTCAAATAAACAGTAAAAAGCAAAAAGGAGAAGACGGGGAGCATGAAGAGATATAATCTGTAAGTCATGTTGGCAGATTGAGATCAATGGCCTTCCTTCTCTCGGTTTCTTCGACCTTCCAAGCTTCTGCTTCAAGGCACAAAACGGCAGAAAACACCCGACTCCTTCGATTCAGATTTCACTGGAAAATGACACTTATCTTGACTATTCACACAATATATTTACACAAGAGAACCTTCACTCACGTCCGCTCACATCTCCGCACGCTGCAAGAAGCACGGTCCTTGCTTATCAGGCCTTCTCCATCCGGCCAGCACAGGAAACTACAAAAGTGACCGTCTACCAATAATACTACACATCTCTATGGACTAACCCATGCGTTACTGAAATCACACTTTGCACTATAAGCAATTTTCATATCATACTAACAGTTATGGCTCGGGTCCAGGCTACTTGGCCCATTGCATCTCCTCTGACAAACCAGCCCGGGCACTGCGGTCATTGGAGGAGGCCCTGCTCTTGGTCCCACCCCTGTTATCCCAAGCACGGCTGGTGGGAACGGGAAGGAGGGGGGAAGGAGGGCCTTCCCTGTGGTCCCCCCCCCCCCCCACACACACACACCTCTGGACCTCCCCCTCTCAAGAAATCAAGCTGGCCCCACAAAGGTTTTAAGCTGCAAGGCTTTTCAAAGGATATCAAGGGGGGGGGGGGGGAATTCCAACATTCACACCTGGCTCAAGCAGATAAGAGTTATTTCCCCCACCCTGGACCTTTCACATATCTTTACAGAGAAGCCTCTCACGGGAGGGTAACACACCTGGGCGTCCCTTTTGGAGACGGCCAATTCTCTCTCTGGAAGTGACTTGTAGGTTCTCAAGGTTTGGGAGATATGTGGTCCCCATATACAGACAGTACATTTGGGGATAATGCTGAGGGAAACCCCCTCCCCCTATACAACCCCCTCCCTCCCCATACAACCCCCTCCCTCCCCATACAACCCCTCCCCACAGACAGTACATTTGGGGATAAAACCCCCCTGCTGAGGGATAAACCCCCTCCCCCCAACCCCCTCCCTCCCCCCCTCCCCCCCTCCTATACAACCCCTCCCTCCCTCCCTCCCCATACAACCCCCTCCCTCCTATAAACCCCCTCCCTTCCTATAAACCCCCTCCCTCCCTATACAACCCCCTCCCCACCTTTCACACAATCAATCATGCTTCGTTGTATAATTGTAAAAATTCTCACAATAAAGACGATTAAAAAAATATGAAAGCAGAAACAACACTTACGGAAGACAAAACCAACTTAATGAGATAAAATATTCAATATTCAACGGCAGTAATTAAAACGGACGCTACTAAAACCCAAGAGACATCAAGAGCGTCCAAATTTGCCGAGCGAGTATTCCTTCTTTTCACCTTATCAATTAACTTATTCAAACTCTATTTTTTCTACGACAGGAGAGTCTTGCGATGGGGGCCACCTTGTCGTGGTGGTGGGGGGGGGGGTTAACTGCTCCAAGGATGCCGAGAGCTGTGCTGGCGGTAGTGTAACTACCAGCGGGTCCAACCAAGCCAGAGAGGTCTCAGCTGAGGAGTGGAACTCAGAGCACCGAACCCATTAGCACTACGGAGAATCAAACCCAAACAAAGCCTGTACTGGCTCGGTGGTCGCCCAGGATGAAAAGGGCCGCGGTGGACGCTGCTGATTCCGGACATCCATTGACAAGAGGGCGATAGAAGCCAAATACAAATGAACAGTCACAGAAGCGGCAGAAGTAGACAATGCCAGAAAACCACACAATTATTATAATAATACAGTAAATATTATATGAAACTTATATCTATATATTCTATATTATATACATATACTAGCAGTTCCCTGCCACGTGTTGCTGTGGCCGTCTGTTGATCTGAAAGTACTGAAAAAGTGTTGGTTTCTAATATATGCCATTTCTTTCTGCTTGTGGGTAAACAGTATTTTTTGTGATTTCTTTCTCAGTGTTGATGCAGAGACTGCCTGGTTTGCCTCCTCTAGGACATGCAACGTGTAATCCTCCTTCTTTAGAGGTCCCTTTCAAATCTATGATACTGTATCTGTCATATACATATATCCGTCTGTGTGAATCATATAGAGTGCTCCCTCACTTATTTCGGGTGATCCATTCCAGGACCGCCCACAATAAGTGAAAATCCGCAAAGTAGGGACGCTCCACCCACTCGGCAGCAACCTCGTCCTCTTCGCCAAGTCTGCTTCTCCCCGCCTCGGAGGCCCCTTGGGCGCTGTTGATGGCACTGCCAGGATGGGCTGAGGCCTGGTCTGAGAGGAGGAGGAGGCTGATGCCGTGTAGGCAGAGACAGGGTAAGGCCCAGTGCCTGCCCCCCCACTGCCCCCCCCCCCGCTTATTGCAGACCTGGGAAACGGCGAGTCCGCAATAAGCGAAACGTGGTATCGCGAGGGAACACTGTATATCCATCTATGGCTGGATGGCTCTTTGTCAGGAGGGCTTTGATTATGTTTTCTTGCCCTGGTGAAGGGAGTTGCACTGGATGGCCTTCAGGCAGCATTTCTCAACCTGGGAGTCAAGGCCCCGGGGGTCATGAGGGGGTGTCAGAAAGGTCACCAAAGACCACCAGAAAGCAGAGTATTTTCTGTTCGTCATGGGGTCCTGCGTGGGAAGTTTGGCCAATTCTACCGTTGGTGGAGTTCAGAATGCTCTTTGATTGTAGATGAACAATAAATCCCAGCAACTGCAACTCCCAAACTCCACCAGTGTTCAAATTTGGTCCAGATCCATCATTGTTGGAGTCCACTCCATCATTGGTGAGAGTTCAGAATGCTCTTGGATTTATGTTTATTATATATCCCAGGAACTACAACTCCCAAAAGACAAAATCATTTTTAAAGGGATAGCCACTCCTTGAGTTAGTCAGTCACTTGTAGCCAAATTTGGTGGCAATTTGTCCAGCGGATTTTCAAAACAAACAGAGCATATATATATATATATATATAGAGAGAGAGAGAGAGAGAGACAGACAGACAGACATTGTGATTGAACACCTTATATGGGGTTGGTTTACCCTCCGGTATGCTAGTTAAACGGAATGATCCTGTCACAAAACGATGTATGACTAAAAAGAGTATTGCCACCATTAAAAGTTTGGAAAAGTCTTCGAGCGTGCCTCTGGGGTCAGGCACCACTGTTCTCTCCAATATATATATATATATAATAGATAGATAGATAGAGATGAGTGGCCCTCGGTCTCTTAGATATGGGGGACCCTGACCTCGGAGGGCCTTGAATGCCAGGACCAGGGTCTAGTAGAGGACTCTGTGTTCAACCGGCAGCCAATGCAAGCGCTGCGGGGACGGTGTTATATGGCACCTCATTGATGTTCTTATGAGGAGTCCAGCGGCTGCATTTTGCACAATTTGGATCTTGCGAAGTGCTGCTCGAGGTAAGCCCACATACAAAGCATTGCTGTAATCTAGCCTCGACGTAACCGTGGCATGGATTACAGTAGCCAGCGCCTCTGTTGGTAAATAGGGCGCCAACTGCCTCGCTTGGCGTAGCTGAAAGAAGGCCCTTTGACTAGTGGAGGCCATCTGGGCTTCCATCGTCATTTGGGAATCCAGGATAACACCAATGAGACTCTTCACAGTGGGGGGGGGGGGGCTAACGGCTCCCCTTCAAAAGATGGTAATAGGCCGACCAATTCTGACGGGCGGCCAGGCCACAAGATTTAGGTTTTTGTTGGATTTACTGTCAATTTATGGGCACGTAGCCATCTTGTCACTGCTCCAAGACACCGGGTGAAGTTATCTGGTACTGAGGTTGTTCCAGGTTCTAGTTCAATGTGAATTCTGTGTCTATGTAGATTTCAATCTCCAAGAAGCTCTTTTCACACGCTGTGGGTTTATAGGGTTTCTCCCCAGTGTGAGTTCATTGATGTGAACATAGACCTGAACTGCAGCTGAAGCTTTGTCCATACTCTAAGCATGTATAGGGTTTCTACGCAGTGTGAGTCCTTTGATGTACACATAGAGCTGAACTGTGAGCGAAACTCTTTCCACACTCCAGGCATTTGTAAGGTTTCTCCCCAGTGTGAGTCCTTTGATGTGAACGTAGATCTCCACTCTGAGTGAAGCTCTTTCCGCACTCCAGGCATTCAAAGGGTTTCTCCCCAGTGTGAATCTTTTGATGTGTACGTAGACTGGAACTCTGAGTAAAGCTCTTTCCACACTCCAGGCATTCATAGGGTTTCTCCCCAGTGTGAGTCCTTCGATGTGAACGTAGACTACCACTGTGAGCAAAACTCTTTCCACACTCCAGGCATTCATAGGGTTTCTCCCCAGTGTGAGTCCTTCGATGCTTTTTTAGATCTGAACTACAAGGGAAGCTCTTTCCACACTCCAGGCATTCAAAGGGTTTCTCCTCAGTGTGAGTCTTTTGATGTGAACGTAGACCTGAATTGTGAGTGAAACACTGTCCACACTCTAGGCATTTATAGGTTTTCTCCCCAGCGTGAGTCCTTTGATGTGAACGTAGACTTCCACTCTCAGTGAAGCTCTGTCCACACTCCAGGCATTTATAGGGTTTCTCCCCAGTGTGAATCTTTTGATGTTTGCGTAGACTTCCACTCTCAATGAAGCACTTTCCACACTCCAGGCATTTATAGGGTTTCTCCCCAGTGTGAGTCTTTTGATGTTTGCGTAGATTTCCAGTATCAGTGAAGCTCTTTCCACACTCCAGGCATGTATAGGGTTTCTTCCCAGTGTGAGTCCTTTGATGTGTACGTAGATGTGAATTCTGAGCAAAACTCTTTCCACACTCCAGGCATTCATAGGGTTTCTCCCCAGTGTGAGTCCTTTCATGTGAACGTAGACTTGCACTGTGGGTGAAACTCTGTCCACAGGCTAAGCATGTATAGGATTTCTCCGCAGTGTGAATTTTTTGATGTGCAGTGTGAATTTTTTGATGTGTACGTAGAGTTTGATTTAGAGTGAAGCACTTTCCACACTCCAGGCATTTAAAGGGTTTCTCCCCAGTGTGAGTCTTTTGGTGTGTATGTAGATTTGAACTTTGAGTGAAGCTCTTTCCACACTCCAGGCATGTGTAGGGTTTCTCCCCAGTGTGAGTCCTTTGATGTGAATGTAGACTTGAATTCTTAGTAAAGCTCTGTCCACACTCCAGGCATTTATAGGGTTTCTCCCCAGTGTGAATCTTTTGATGTGAACATAGAGTTGAACTCTGAGCGAAACTCTGTCCACACTCCAGGCATTTATAGGGTTTCTCCCCAGTGTGAATTCTTTGATGTTTATGTAGACCTGAACTGTGGGTGAAACTCTGTCCACAGGTTAAGCATGTATAGGGTTTCTCCGCCATATCAACAGTAATAAGGGTGTTTAATTGCAATTCAGACACTTGTCTCCTTTTTTCTTTCTTATCTGTGGGGTCAAGAGTTCTGCGAGATCATCACCTCGAGAGGATTTCTTCTTCTTCTATTATGGGTTTCTTTCCTGCACCCAAGACGTGGCTCCGTAGAATCATCATTTACCTGGTTAAGGAAGAAGTGAAAGGTTATTATTATTATTATTATTGATTTATAGCCTGCTTGATCTCCGCTCATGGAGACTCAAAGCAGTTGAACATAAAACATCAGCATACAATTTAAAACATAAAAATATGCAGACATTAAAACAGAATTAAATATAAACGGTAAAAACCATTAAAACAAACTCAAGGCTCGAAACCACCACACCCCCGGAATTGTCCTTTAAACTCTGGTTCGGGGCCAGTGTACTTGAAGGATCGTCGTATCCCATGTAAACCCCAGAGATCGCTGCGTTCAGAAGACCAAAACCTTCTAGAAATCCCATGCTGTAAGACCTATCGCCCGAGGGCAACCAGACGTAGGGCTCTCGCGATCTTTGCCCCATCATTACGGAATGCGCTTCCGCCAGAGGTCCCAGCACTGCGGGCGTTGTGGGCCTTCCGCAGAGCCTGTGGAGCCTTTCTATTTCCGCAAGCATTCCAGCTGTGTTGATGTTACTTTAATGCTGTTTTAACTGCTTTATTTCATGGTTGGTTGTAAACTGCCCGAGCCTTTGTAGGAGTGCCGGTGTATAAGCCGAAATAAATAAATAAATAAATGCCTGAATAAAAAAAGTTTAGCCTGCTGCAGCCAGGAAAACAGCCAGGAGGGGGCCATTTGGTTTTCCTTGAGGAGGGAGTTCCAGAGTCGAGGGGCAGACACCGAGAAAGCCCCCTCTCCCATTCCCACCATCCAAGCTTGAGGTGGAAGTGGGACCGAGGAAAGGGCCTCTCCTGAAGATCTCAGTGACCAGGCAGGTCCATACAAGTGTTTCTCAACCTAGGGGGCAGGACCCTTGAGGGGCAGCAAGGGGGCTTACAGGGGGGTCGCCAAAGACCGTCACAAAACACGTATTTCTGACAGTCTTAGGAACCCTTTTGACAGAGAAGGCTGAAGATCTCTCCGCCTGCCCTTCTCTTCCTTTTTGGTGTTTGTGAACTACAACTTCCAGAATTCAAAAACATCCCCCAACCCCACCAGTATTTGACCTTGGCCATGTAGGTAGTGTGCCAAGTTTGGTGCAGATCCATTGTGGGCTGGGTTGAGAGGGCTCTTTGATTGTAGGTTAACTATAAATCCCAGAAACTACAACCATGGGCGGTCCAAGGTAATTTTAAATGGTAAGCGAACATTATTTTGGCGCCCCCTCCCCCAAATCACTTGATAACAAAAGTTATAAGGTATTATTTATTTATTTATTTGCAACATTTCCCCCCCGCCCTTCTCAGTGGCTAACAAGGCAGCACATCGATGCCCAAACATACAATGTAAAGAACCCTAAAACATACATCATTAAACAATAACAGTTTAAACAAACATATACTCATCACTCACATTAAAAACACATAGAGGTAAATAAAAGATTTTTTTTACAAACCAGAAGTTTACGTATCACATTATGTTCATATAGTTGCATTACATAGAATTAACACAAAGTAACTTTTTTAGAATGCAATTATTTATTAATCTTTGCAACAAATTTAAGTGTTTTTGTTTTTTTTTAAAACATCGAGTTATCCTTAACACACAAGAAATTGGACTTCCGGTCTGGTCAATGGCGGGGTGGCCGCACTCAAAGAGACCTCTCTTGGAGTGAAGCGGAGAAGAAGGTTACCGGGGCCTTAAGGCACCCGCACAGACCCGAGAAAGAAAGGTTCTGGAGCTCAAGGCCCAGGAGAGAGCCTCCCCAGCCAGATCCGGGGTCCCCCAAGGGCCCTGAGGAAGGTTGGTAAGAGCAGAAGAGGGCCGGAGAGGTAACCGCCGGGCTAGACCCTGCTAAGTCAGGGTCACCACACCACGCCGACCGGACCACACACACACACACACTTTCTCTGAAGGCAAGACAACCAAAGGAATAAAGGAAGAGACGGAGTGGCGGAAAGGCGCTGCGAAACATAGGGACGCGAGAGACGCGAGAGAAGAAACGAGGGGGACGAAGGTAAACATACCCCAGGCGAAACGGCGAGCAAACGGCGGTGAGCGGAGGGGCGACGACAAAGGAGTGAGGAGGTGAGCAGGGGAAGCGTTGGTTGAGAGCGGAGGAGGAGGTGGAGAAGCAGGAGCCAAGGAGCGGAAAGGTGCGGAGGAGGCGGTCCATAATGGCGGCTGATGGCAAGCCCAGATAAGAAGCCTTCCCAGAAAATAAATAAAAGACGGAAGTGACGTGGAGCTAAGAGGAGGGACGGAAGAAGAAGAAACAAGCCGTAGAGCTAGGAAGACAGAGAGACACATCCAGAGACACCCAGGAGAGGGAAGGAGAACCCGGACACAGTCAGGGGACGGACCAGAGAGAAAATAGAGCTACACAAAGGGAAAAATATAGAACACTGGACGCTTGGCGTAAACCCGCGGAGGAGGTGAGGAAGAGAACAAACAGCTGACAAAGTAGAAGAGCGGAGGAGACCCAAAGCCTCCCCCATCCCAAGTAGGACAGAAGGGACGGACGAAGACAGAGAGAAGTAAAAGAAATAAGCTTTAAACCTGGGAAAGAAGAGGATAGAAGAACGCAAAGGGGCAGATCCTGCCATGGCCCTGATGGCGACCAGAAAGGGGGAAAGAGAGAAAAAGCAAGATGATAAGAGGAGAGGGTCAGGAGCTGGAGACTTCGGAATGAGAGATATGCTAGGAGAGTTCCAGGAAATAAGGAGATTTCTACAAAGAGGAGAAGAGGAAAGAGAAAGGAATAAGGAAGAACTGAAAGAGGACTTGAGGGACATGAAAGCTGATCTCAAGAAAGACATAAAAGAGACAAAGAAAGAACTACAAGAGATGAACCAACGAATGAAAAACATGGCAATAGAAATCAAAGACCTCAAAAAGGAAAACAAGGAATTGAGAGAGAACCAAAAAATAAATCAGGATAGGATAAAAGAACTGGAGTTAAAGAACTCAGACTGGGAGGACAAACACCTACAACTAGAATATTCTCAGAAGGAGTACCAGCTTAGATTTCGAGGAGTGGTGGAGGAGGAAAATCAGAATGTCAAGAGCTTGATCACAGCCATTACAGCCAAGATACTGAACAAGCCGGAAGCAATGATGGCGAACAAAATAGATAGGGTGTACAGGATAAACTCTGCGTACGCAAGAAGACATAACACCCCAAGAGATATCATTGCGAATTTCACAAGAAAAAGCATAAGAGATGACATTTTAAAGTGGCAGGAGAAATCTAAGGGATCCTACATGGATAAAAAAGTGATTATACTAAAAGAACTGCCCTCAGAGATCCTGGACAGGAGGAAAAAATATGCCTTCTTGACGGACATCTTGAAGAGACACGACATAAGGTTCCGGTGGGAGAAGATAGAGGGGGTGATGGCATCGTTCAAAGGGAAAAAACACTGGCTGACAACGGAGGAAAGAGCCAAAGATTTCCTGAGGAGATACGAGGAGGATCTCAAGGGAACCCCGAGGAAGAGGAACAACCAGGAAAGAGAGAGCAACCACCAAAGACTTTCACCCCAAAAAAGATATGCCTCTGAGGAAATAACACACGGAGAGGGAGTGGCAGAGCCGGAGGAACCAGAGGGAGAGGAGGAGAGAGAGGAACCTGGATCGGAGGGCGAGGAACAAGTGTCGGAAGGGGAGAGGGAGGAAGAGGAGGAGGACATTACGGACGACCCAAAAACTCTTGAAGAAGAAGACTAAGTATAAAAGGGGGAGAGAAACATGCCACTTAGATGCATAACGTGGAATGTTAATGGGTTAAATAATGGGGCAAAAAGGAAAAGAATATACAATAGAATAAAAAAGGAGAAGGCGAATATAATCGCAATCCAGGAGACGCATATTAAAAAAAGTGAGGAGCACTATCTAAAAAGGGAAGACTTAGGAGAGGTATTTGTAGCATCAATGGAAAAGAAGAAGAGGGGGGTGGCATTGTATGTGAAGGCTAACCTGAACCCAAAAAAAGTTTTTGGGGACAAAGAAGGGAGATATCTCGGGGTGGTTATCAAAGTGGAAAAAGAGGCCATCTTAGTATGTAACATATATGCGCCGAATGATACCAAACAAAACTATTTCAGGAAGTTGGATAGAGAAATAGACAAAGTGGATTATGATAATATTATAATCCTCGGAGACCTCAATGGAGTCACTGACCCAAAAATGGACAAAAATCCTGCCAGACTGGGCAAAAAGGGACAAAATGGGAGGTTACCAAAAAGTTTTTTCTGTTTAAAGGACAAATTGGACATAAGAGATGTTTGGAGGGTGGCCAATCCCCAGGAAAAGGATTTCACCTTCTTTTCTGACCGCCATAAATCCTGGTCAAGGATAGATGCAATCTGGACTTCAAAGGGCCTACTACCCAAAATACAAAAAATTAAAATATTGGCGAGATATTTGTCGGACCACTGTATGATATCGATGGATTTTATTGCAAAAAGACCAGAGTTTCGATGGAGATATCCAACAGAAATTATAAGGGATGGAGAGGCGTTAGAACGCACAAGAAAGGAAATGGCAGAGTTTTTTGAAATAAACAGTAAGGGAAATGAGAACTTAAACCTAATTTGGGACACGGGGAAAGCATTTATGAGGGGACTCTATATGAGACAACAGGCCTTCTGGAGGAAAAAAAGAAATAAAGAAACTCAGGAAATAAAGGGCAAGATAGAAAAGCTAGAGAAAGAGTTGAAGGCAAAACCGAGAGACAAGAAATTAAAAAATGAAATAGAGGTGTGGAAGAAACAATTAGACACAATCGAACTTAGAAAGTTAGAAATCAATCTGAAATATCTAAAACAGAAATATTTTGAATCAGCCAACAAACCAGGCAGGTTATTGGCGTGGCAACTGAAGCAAAAAAGAAAACGAAATTGGATAGAGAAATTAAAAGTGGACCAAAGAGATTGTAATACTGCGGAGGAAATTAAGGAAGCGATAGAAACATACTACTCCAGCCTCTACGAAAAGGACGAAATAAGGGAGGAAGAGGTGATAGAGTATATAAGCAGGAAGAAGCTGGGGAAAATTACAGATGAAGAGAGAGAGAACCTAAATAGAAAAATAACGAGGGAAGAGATAGAAGGGGCCATAAATTCAATGAAAGGGGGGAAAGCAGCAGGACCAGATGGGTACCCGGTAGAATATTATAAAACCTATAGAGATATTTTAACCCCAATAATGGAAAAATTGTTCAATAAAATAATGGAGGAAGGCGATATCCCAGAAACATGGAGAGAGTCCAACATAACCCTGATAAGTAAGGAGGGGAAAGACCCAACTAGTCCAGCAAACTACAGACCAATCTCCCTGCTAAATGCGGATTATAAAATATTTACACATATTATAGCAGAAAGATTCAAGACATTTCTTAACAATTGGATAAAAGAGGACCAAAATGGCTTTTTGCCTAAAAGACAACTAGCCACAAATGTAAGAACCATATTAGGCCTATTAGATTATTATGAAAAACATATTAGCAGGGAGATTGCAATGGTGTTTGTGGACGCTGAAAAAGCTTTTGATAAGATCAATTGGGTCTACCTGAGAGAACTCCTGAGGGAAATAGATGTTGGATTCTCTTTCATGAAGATTATACAGGCTATCTACACTGAACAACACGCCAGAGTAATAGTAAACCAGGAGAGAACGAATAAGATTAAGATACAAAAAGGGGTAAGACAAGGGTGCCCCCTCTCTCCCCTGTTGTTCATCTTCATGTTAGAAACTCTGCTCGAGGAAATCAGGTTGGATAGAAACCTGAAGGGGGCAAATATAAAGAAAAATTCAATAAAAGTCCTTGCATTCGCGGACGATCTGGCCCTGATAGTAGAAAATCCAAGGGAACATATCGGACAGTGGATTGACAAAATCGAAAGTTTTGGAAAGGTGGCGGGCTTCAAAATTAATAAGGGAAAAACACAAATTCTAGTGAAAAATATGGACGAGGAGGCAAACGACAACTCCAGGAAAAGACGGGGATGAAAATAACAAACAAGGTGAAGTACTTGGGAGTGACCATAACCCCCCAAAACTCAAAGCTTTTAAGGAACAATTACAAACCAAAATGGGAAGAGATTCAAAAAGATCTGAACAACTGGTCAAAACTTAATCTATCGTTCCTTGGGAGAGTGGCATCCGTTAAGATGATGGTGCTACCTAAGTTGAATTTTTTGTTCGCAACCCTCCCCATAGTCAGGAACGAGGCGCAGTTTAATATCTGGGATAAAGATCTCTCAAAATTCATATGGGGTGGAAAGAAACCCAGGGTAAGATGGAAAATAGTACAACAGATAAAGGAAAAGGGTGGGATTGGAGTCCCAAACTTGAGATGCTATTTCGAAGCCAACTGCCTCAACTGGCTGGGGGAGTGGTGCAAACTAAAAAAACGATAGACTGCTAGAATTAGAAGGCTTTGACCTGAAGTTTGGACTACATGGGTATATGTACTACGACAAATTGAAAGTGGATAGAAATTTTACAAATCACAGCACAAGAGGTATTCTATTAAGAATCTGGAATAAATATAAGAAAAATTTTGGGGCGGGGATTCCATTGTGGGTGTCTCCGACGGAAGCGCATAGAATACGACAACTTGACAGTAGGAGATGGTTGACTTATAAAGAAACTCTGAGATGGAATGGCAATATCTATGAGTTACGGACCAAAGAACAGATTGAGACCGACAGAGAAATTGATTGGTTCTCTTATCTACAACTAAGAGAAAAATACAAAGAGGATATAAAAACTGGATTTATGGATACGCCAAATGAATTAGAAGAGATAATTTTCGACGATAAAAAGAAAAAAGTGGGACGGATATACAAAATTTTATTAAGTTGGGATCAATCTGGGATCAAAGGGGAAAATTATAAAATACAATGGTCCAGAAACATAGGATATAAGATAAAGGAGGAGACCTGGACAGCCATCTGGAAAAACAATGTCAACATCTCCTACTGTCATAAGTATAAGGAAAGTTGGATTAAACTAATATATAGGTGGTACCTCACACCAAACAAACTAGCCAAAATATATAAAAATCAAAAGCCAGATTGCTGGAATTGTAAAAAAAAATATATAGGCACATACTTCCACATGTGGTGGATGTGCCCCCGGGCAGAGAAGTTTTGGAGTGAGATACACACCGAATTGGAGAAAATGTTGAAAAGAAAGATCGAGAAACGTCCAGAACTATTCCTATTAGGCATAGTGGACCCCTCCTGGGATAAGAAAGATAAAAATCTATTTATCCTGACTACTACGGCGGCAAAAATGGTAATGGCCAGACATTGGAAATCACAAGAGGCCCCCACAAGGGAAGAATGGTTGATGAAAATTATTGAGACGGTTCAGATGGAAGCCATGACAGAGGCCCTAGAGGGAGAAAGAACGATAAAGAGGACAGTGGAAAAAAACAGCAAATGGGATTGGTCAGATTTGATAGATTACTTTAAAAGGGAGAAAGATATAGAGCTTAAAGTGAAAAGCCTATAAAGGGGAAGAGGGGAAGGAGGGGAGGAGAGAGAAGAACCAACGGGTTAATAGGGGGGATAGATGGGGGGGGGGGGAAAGGGAAAGGGGGATATGTTTGTAATCTTTTGGATCTTTGTGTATAGAGAACAGCACCCAAATACCCCGGCTGAGCCAACCAACAGAAGAAGAGATACCAACTAGCCACAGAGGTCGAAAGAAAGAGAAATTTCGTCATGCCTTCAAACCATTAACACTCTGTAAAAGCAAGGGGGTTAACAACTCCTAGCTTCTTTATACACCCTAAAGCACACACTTTACTTTGTACTTTGAACTTTCTATGGATTTTCTGTTTCTATTCTTGACACCCAGAGTAAACAACTCGGGTGATACACTTTCTTACTGTCTCATGGTTTTAAATTCTTTCTGTCATATATTTGAAACTCAATAAAGACTTTAAAAAAAACAGAAAACACACACACAAGAAATTGAACACTTTTCAAATCAAGGCAGATAATACACAATGCCTGCTTTGAACTGGATTATATGTGTCCACACTGTCACACATTCCAGCTCAAAGCATTGTTTTGGATTTGATATGGCAGTATATAGATGGGGACTGAAGCCCCTTCCACTCAGCCATATAACCCAGAATACCAAGGCAGATAAGACACAATGCCTGCTTTGAACTGGATTATATGTGTCCACACTGTCACACATTCCAGCTCAAAGCATTGTTTTGGATTTGATATGGCAGTATATAGATGGGGACTAAAAGCCCCTTCCACACAGCCATAAAACCCAGAATACCAAGGCAGATAAGACACAATGGCTGCTTTGAGCTGGATTATATGTGTCCACACTGTCACTCATTCCAGCTCAAAGCACTGTTTTGGATTTGATATGGCAGTATATAGATGGGGACTAAAAGCCCTTCCACACAGCCATATAACCCAGAATACCAAGGCAGATAAGACACAATGCCTGCTTTGAACTGGATTATATGTGTCCACACTGTCACACATTACAGCTCAAAGCATTGTTTTGGATTTGATATGGCAGTATATAGATGGGGACTAAAAGCCCCTTCCACACAGCCATAAAACCCAGAATACCAAGGCAGATAAGACACAATGGCTGCTTTGAACTGGATTATATGTGTCCACACTGTCACTCATTCCAGCTCAAAGCATTGTTTTGGATTTGATATGGCAGTATATAGATGGGGACTAAAAGCCCCTTCCACACAGCCATAAAACCCAGAATACCAAGGCAGATAAGACACAATGGCTGCTTTGAACTGGATTATATGTGTCCACACTGTCACTCATTCCAGCTCAAAGCACTGTTTTGGATTTGATATGGCAGTATATAGATGGGGACTAAAAGCCCCTTCCACACAGCCATATAACCCAGAATACCAAGGCAGATAAGACACAATGCCTGCTTTGAACTGGATTATATGTGTCCACACTGTCACACATTACAGCTCAAAGCATTGTTTTGGATTTGATATGGCAGTATATAGATGGGGACTAAAAGCCCCTTCCACACAGCCATAAAACCCAGAATACCAAGGCAGATAAGACACAATGGCTGCTTTGAACTGGATTATATGTGTCCACACTGTCACACATTCCAGCTCAAAGCATTGTTTTGGATTGTTTTGCCTGTGGTACAGCTTCTTTCGCTTTGTATAATCCACCATTAAGAAGAAAGGGTGCCACAGAAGTATGATATTTATATTTATCAAAAGCATAGACAATATAAAAAAGAGCCAGCACTAATATTAATTATATTATAAATTATAATATATAAATATATATTATATTTTATAAAGATTATACTATATGGTATTAATATAAATTGTTATTAAATAATAACTCTATATACACATACACACACACTACTATTAAATAGGAATAAATAATACTGAATATATATATTACTTAATACCTTATTATTTTTGGCATAACTATCCTAGTAAGGATCTGGTCCTGTCACTATCCACTGTGACAAAGGCACCCTTGAAGCAAACCAATTTAAATGCGAATACAAAAGCCAAACAGCAACCTTTAATGAGGCTTGGATTTCAAAGGCCTCTTTAGTGGGAGAAGTCCACACTTTTGGCAAGGCTTTCACCCCCAGAAATTAGGAGAGGAATGCACGGACTGGAACCAGGAAGCATTCACAAAGCAAACATTCCCGAATAAACAACCGCTTGTATTTTTAATGCCCCAGCACTGGCAAGAATTCGGACTTTTGCCAGAGCTTCTGTTTCCAGCGAAAGAAGCCAGGGACGAGGGAACTGCAACCTGAAAGGAAGCACAGTCTCCTTAAGGTACCCTGCTTGTCCTGTTAGATCTGACAGCAGCGTTTGATACCGTAGACCATGCACTGTTAGCCCACCGCCTAGCCGTGACTGGAGTCAGGGGGACTGCCCTTAAATGGGTGGCCTCCTTTCTCCAGGATCGGGGACAGCGTGTGGAGAGGGGAGAGGAGGTCTCCAGGAGGCTCCCACTAAGTTGTGGGGTCCCCCAGGGGGCCATCCTCTCGCCCTTATTATTCAACATCTACATGCGCCCCCTGGCCCAGCTGGCCCGCGACTTTGGTCTGGAGTGTTATCAGTACGCTGATGACACCCAGCTTCTGCTGAGAATGGACGGCAGGCCGGATACCGTACCCGATTGTTTCCATCAATGCCTCGAAGCCATGACTGGTTGGCTGCGTGCCAGCCGGCTGAAGGTGAATCCGTCGAAGACGGAGATCTTGTGGCCCGGTCGCCCTGGGCTGGACGAGTGCCGGTTGCCTACCCTGGATGGCGAGCAACTTAGCCCGTCACCCTTGGTTAAGAGCTTAGGTGTCAAGCTGGACTCCTTGCTGACCATGGAGGCCCAGGTCTCCGTGGTCAGCAGGGTGTCGTTTTTCCACCTACGGCAGGCTAGGCGACTGGCCCCCTACTTGTCCAGGGAGGACCTGGCCACGGTGATCCAAGCGACGGTCATCTCGAGACTGGACTACTGTAACGCCCTCTACGTGGGCCTTCCCTTGTTGACAATCCGGAAACTCAAGCTAGTGCAGAATGCCGCTGCTTGCTTGCTGGTGGGAGCACCAGTGAGGGAGCACATCACTCCCATCCTTCGGCAACTGCACTGGCTTCCCATCGAGTACCGGATTGCCTTCAAGGTGCTGGTTTTAACCTTTAAGGCCTTGCACGGTCTGGGGCCTATGTACCTGAGGGACCGCCTTACCCCGTATGTTCCCCCGAGATCACTGCGCTCGGAAGAGCAAAATTTGTTGGTGGTTCCATCGCCCCGCTCCTGCCATCTGTCCAGTACTAGACAGAGAGCTTTCTCTGCTGCGGCTCCAGCACTCTGGAATTCGCTCCCTGAGTACATTCGAGCGACCCCTGAACTCCTTCCCTTCCGAAGGGAATGTAAGACAGCCTTATTCAGGTTAGCGTTTGGCTAATCCAAACGTGATTGGCTCGTCCTGTCTCAGTAAAGAACTGTAGACCTGTTCCACCTCGGTTATGTACCATGTTTTTACCATGTGTTTTTACCGTATGTTTTATTGTATGCTATAATTGTGATCCGCCCCGAGCCTGCAGGGAGGAGCGGAATATAAAATCGAAGAAATAAATAAATAAATAAATAAACAAACAAACTGGATTTTCATTCTTGAAACTCAATAAAAATGAGAGAGAGAGAGAAGCAAAGAAATCAGCCATAGCAGAGCCCCTGAGGAACCAGCCTGGACGAGGGTGTGGTTTGAGAACATGGAAATGCTGGACCCCTTTGACCACCCCCATGTCAGGAGACACAGAGATGCCACTGAGATCCACAAGAAGCAGGTGGACAATTTCAAGAGAGGATGAAACCAGGAAAAGGAACAAAATCTGGCGACCAGTCATAGAAATCCTCCAAAATCAGGAGAGGAAATAAAGAACAACGCTCGAAAACAGGGGAAATTGATTGGTGTGCAAATTGGTACATTATAAATTGTATGCAAATGCTTTTATGTTAAGCCAGTGATGTTGCAGTAAGGAAAACGGCCAGGAGGGGGCCATTGGGGCTTCCTTGAGGAGGGAGTTCCAGAGTCGAGGGGCAGACACCGAGAAGGCCCCCTCTCTCATTCCCACCAGCCAAGCTTGAGGTGGAAGTGGGACCAAGGGAAGGAAGGGCCTCTCCTGAAGGTCTCAGTGACCAGGCAGGTCCATACACGGCACTGTTTCTCAACCTAGGGGGCGGGACCCTTGGGGGGGCAGCAAGGGGGCTTTCAGAGGGTTGCCAAAGATCATCATAAACAAGTATTTCTGATGGTCTTAGGAACCCTTTTGACAGAGAATGCTGGAGATCTCTCCGTCTGCCCTTCTCTTCCTTTTTGGTGTTGGTGAACTACAACTTCCAGAATTCAAAAACAGCCCCCCCCCCAACCCCACCAGTATTCAATGCTGGCCATGTAGGTAGTGTTCCAAGATTGGTGCAGATCCATTGTTGGCTGGGTTGAGAGTGCTCTTTGATTGTAGGTGAACTATAAATCCCAGTAACTACAACTCCCAAATGTCAAGCTCTATTCTCCCCAAACTCCTCCAGTGTTCACATTTGGGTATACTGAGTATGCGTACCAAGTTTGGTCCAGATCCATCATTGCTTGAGTCCACAGTCCTCTCTGGATGTACGTGAACTACAACTCCAAAACTCAAGGGCAATGCCTACCAAACCCTTCCAGTATTTGCTGTTGGTCATGGGAGGTCTGTGTCCCAAGTTTGACTCAATTCCATCGTTGGTGGAGTTCAGAATGCTCTTTGATTGAAGGTGAACTATAAATCCCAGTAACTTACAAATGAAAACCTCAATCCCCTCAACTCCACCAGTATGCAAATGTGGGCCGTGAAGACCATTGCCACCTGGAAACGGATGTCCTCTCTGCAGGAAGCCCAGGTCTCGGCCGTGTCCAGGGAGCATTGGCAGAGTCAAGGCCTGTGCGCCAGCTGCGCCCGTGCCTTGGGAGGCCTGACGTGGCCACGGTGGTCCACGCTCTCTCTGGTGAGACCCTTACAAGGACTGCCATGGGCTCTACGTGGGGGGGGGGGCTGCCTTTGAGGGATCCTGGCACCCCAGAGGAGTCGGGAGAGAGACCCCCGGTGCCCCCCCCTCACCCAGCGCCACCCCTTTCTGCCCAGGAGCAGCACACTCGCCTTCAAGGCACCCGGACAGATGGCCACCCCGCCTCTGCTTCAAGGCCTCCACAGAAGGAATGAAGGAGCCTCCCTCCGGGGAAGGCAGCAGCAGAGAGTTCCACTGCGGAACAGCCCTTCTCTCAGCCAGGAAGTTCCTCCTCGTGGTGTTCAGCAGTGGAACCCCCTTCCTTCCTTTCCTGTCGCTTGAAGGCATGGCTCCATGGCGTCCCGGCCTCTCCCCAGGGAAAGGCAGGAAGGAAGCCCGCTCCCCCCATCTCCCCCTCCCCAGGACTTCCTTCCTCTCACCCAGTGATACCCGGCCACCGTGCCTGTCTCTCCTCCGCAGACAGAGAGACACCTCCGAGGATGCTGCTCGTAGATGCAGGAGAAACGCCAGGAGAGCGTGCTGCTGGGAGGCAGAGCTGGGCCAGGCAGCCAGGAGGAAAGGAAGGAAGAAGGAGGAAGAGAAGGAAGGAAGGCTCCCCCCCCCCGCCCCCCCAGGGTGGATCCCGGCCTTCAGAGCCTCCCTCCCACAACACGAGGAACGAAGAGGCTTCGGCTCAGGCCCTCCCTCCCCCCTCCCTGTTTGGGACTCCAACTCCCAGAATTCCTCGCAGCCTCAGCCCCCTCCTTTTCCCCCTCAGCCGCACAAGGAGGCCGCGGGGAATTCTGGGAGTTGGAGTCCCAAGCACCTGAAGAGAAAGAGGGAGGCAAGGCCTGAGGCGGAGTTTCTCCCCTTTGGCCGCCCGCCCGCCTGCTCTCTCCTCAAGGCCACGGGGGGAGGCCGCGGCGCCCCTTCCTCGGCCCCAAAGAGGCAGGCCCCTCCGCCCCTCTCCTACCTCCTCCTCCTCGCTCCTTCCGCTCGCCTCAGCCGCTCCCGTCTCGGCCTCGGAACAATGGCGGCGGCAGCGTTTGCCGCGAAGGGGGCGGGGCCCGAGTGACGTCACTCCCTCCCCCCGCCCTTCGGAGAAGAGGAGGAGGCCAATGGGAAGCCAAGGGGCGGGGCCTCTGCGCTCCCGATCGCCCGCCCGCTCTCGGCCCGGCCCCGCCCTCCCGCCGGGCTCATTTGCATGCTTAAAGGGACAGCGGCCCATTCAGGGAGTCCTAGGGGAGGAGCTGGGAGAGAGAGGCCCAAGAATCAGAACCCCCCCTCTCTCTCTCTGAAGGGAAGGCGGGGGGCGAACAATCCTTGGCTGGGAGGGGTGAGCTGGCCCCGGTGGTTTCCTGTCTGGGATTCCCCTGTTTGTTGGCTCTTGCCCTTTATTGACTGTCCTGATTTGGGAGGGTTTTTTTCTATCATTTTCAATGTTTCCTCCTTTCTTTCTGTTGAAAGCCAACACCTCCCAACAAAAGGATTCCCCTGGTCAGGCAGCAACCAGCCAGGCTTTGAAGCTGCAAGGGCATTCAATGCTAATCAAGGTGGCCAATGACCACATCCCCCCTTGCCTCCAACAGGCGAGAGATCTTTCTTTCTTTCTCTCTCCACCCGGGGCCTCATTCCACAGACAGAGGTCAAGGCCAAGGTTCTCCCGACAGGAAGTCCAGTCGTGTCCGGCTCTGGCGCTCACCTCCATTTCTCAGCCCAAGAGCCGGCATTGTCCGTAGTCACCACCAAGGTCATGTGGCCACTGGCATGACTGCATGGAGCGCTGTTACCTTCCCGCCAGAGCAGTACCTATTGATCTACTCACATTTATGTTACAAGGAAAGTGTGGGGGAAAGAGAAAAAAATAGAAAGATATAGAATATATGTGTGTGTGTGTGTCCTGGTGACTTCCATCCAATTCTTTGCAGTTCCAGAAAATTTTTGTTCTGAAATGATCTGTCTTACTTTGCCTTTAACATCCACGCTCTGGTCACATCCCGAATAGATTACTGCAACGCACTCTACGTGGGGCTGCCTTTGAAGACAGTTCGGAAATTACAACTAGTCCAACGGGCGGCAGCCAGACTACTAACGGGAGCGACATACAGGGAGCATACCACCCCCCTGTTGTGTCAGCTCCACTGGCTGCCTGTCCACTTCCGAGCCCAATTCAAAGTGCTGGTTTTGACCTTTAAAGCTCTATACGGTTCTGGCCCAGCTTACTTGTCTGAACGCATCTGCCGCTCGTCCCCACCTCGTAATTTAAGATCATCCGGGAAGGCACTGCTCTCGCTCCCGCCTACTTCTCAAACGCGGTTGGTGGGGATGAGGGAGAGGGCCTTGTCGGTGGTGGCTCCCCGTCTGTGGAATGCACTTCCTAGTGACATACGATCAATTCCATCCCTCCTGACATTCAGGAAAAAAGTAAAGGCCTGGCAATGGGACCAGGTGTTTGCACACTAGCACAAGGCAGCATTTTAGACTGGATTTTAATGGAAAGTTGATGAATGGGGCTCAATGCTTTTTATGGACGGAGCACTGTTTTCTTAACTTAAATGAATGTGTATGATATGTTGATGTCATTGTATTTTAATGTATTTTAATGTGTAATGTTTTGGGGGTTTTATACTGTGTTTTACTGTGTTGGCATCGAATTGTGCCTTTTTGGAAGCCGCTCTGAGTCCCCGTCCCCCCCCCCGGGGGGTTGAGAAGAGCGGGGCAAAAATGCCGGAAATAATAAATAAATAAATAACGAGCCCACTCTTGTTTTCTTCCATCTCAGAAGAGTTCTACTTATGACTCTTGGATGTTCTCGTTTCTTCACGTTCCTCCCTCTGTGACCAGTCTGTCTATTTAATCGGGTTTCCCGAGTTTTCCTTTAGTAAAAAGGCTAGATTGTCCGTGTCTTTTATTTCCCTCCTTTTATGTAACCACTGACCAATGCCCGGTATTTCCTTCTGTTTCCATTCTTTCACATCTATAATCCTGGCAGCTGTCGTCAAATACATAAATACAGTTTTATGTATTTGTGTATTACTTGGCCTTGTATGCGGCCACTCCCCAAGGAATTCCCCGAGGGCTCGGAGCGGCTCACACTCACATCCAAGCATAAAACAAAATAAGACACAATAAAATAAAATTAAACTAGAACAAATTACAGTTCTCAGCAATCAAAAGCCAACCGGAAGAGGTCAGTCTCGCAAGCCTTGTGAAAGGAGGGTAAATCTTGCAAGGCCCGAACTTCGATGGGTAGAGAGTTCCAAATCGATGGCGCCACCACAGAAAAGGCTCTGCGCCGAGTAGATGTTAAGTGGATGGATTTGAAACTAGGTACTTCGAGAAGGTTCTGATCTTCAGAACGAAGTGACCTCTGGGGTTGGGAGGGGGTGAGGCGGTCCCTCAGATACAACGGCCCCAGACCATACAAGGCCTTGAAACCTTGAAGGTGATCCGGTGCTCGACCGGAAGCCAGTGTAGCTGCTGAAGGAGGGGAGTTATGTCCCCATCTGGTCTAATGTTAAGTCTGAATCAATTATCCCTGGAAAATAATATTCTGGCTTCTTTGGATTTTTTCTCTCTCTGAAGAATCTGTTGGCGTTCTTCATGGATTGATTTCCAGTATTTTTGGGATTCTCTACAAAACCACCATAGATGGAAAAAACCGCCTTCCTGATCCTGACATTTCCAGCCGTTCTTTTGTGTATTTTTATACATTACACTTAATTTTTTCGGTGTAATGTACCACTGATGGAACATTTCCAACCAGTTCTCTTTTAAATCTGCTGCGTATGTGTATTTTAATGTTTTATTCCAAATCCGTTCCCAATCCCAAAGCTGAATTGGTCTTCTTAAATTTTCAGCCCATTTCACCAGGCAGTTTTGGCTTAATTCCCCTTCTGTTTGTTGCCCATTCTCGCCATTTATCATAGATTTTTGAGATGGTATTTTTGGGGGGTTTTAAGATTTTGTCCCAAAACTCTTCCTTCTGATTGAACCCCATTTTTATCCTGATTATAATATTCTCTAATTTGTAAAGAGAGAAGCCATGAAATGTTTGTAAAGGTGTGTTTTAGCTCTTTGTGGGATTTCAACATTAATGTGTCCCTTGTCAAGAGTTCCTTGAAGGTTGGCCAGTTCGACCGGTCCTGAACGTCTTGTCTGATTGGCCTCCATTGAAGAGAGCCAGAAGAGGCATTTTTGGAATGGATAAAAGTTCCTTTTGTATTTCTCCCAAACCCTTGACAGCGAAGATCTTACAAAGTGGTTTCCAATTACTACTTTCCCCCTTTTCTGTCTCTCGTACCAAATGTACGAGTGCCCTTCCACCCTTTCATTATGGCCTTCCAAAGGTAACAATTCTTCTTGCTTTACATTCATCCACTCTCTCACCCATACCAATGCACATGCACCATGATAAATAGAGTTTCAGGTCTGGGAATGCAAAACCAACTCTAGTTTTCTTGTCAATCAGAAGAGTGTCTTTTATCCTGGGTTTCTTCCCCTTCCAAATACATTTTCATAAGGCCTTTGTCCATTCTTTACATTTTTTGATGTTACGAATTATAGGGAGGTTTTGAAACAAAAATAGTAATTTAGGTAGGATGTTATTTATTTATTTATTTATTATTTCGATTTGTATACCGTCCTTTCCGATTGGCTCAGGACGGTTTACAGTATATCAAACTACAACAAGAAGCATAAAACCAGTAAAATTATAAGACAAATTTCACACAAACATAACACAGTAAAAACTGAAAGACAGTTTTACAATAATCCGCCAACCCAGAATAGTTATAAGCTGAATGCCTTTTCGAAACAGAGCCGTTTTGCACGCTTTCCGGAAAGCCGGCAGCTCACTGATTGCGCATACTTCAGAAGGTAAACTATTCCACAGGCATGGTGCAGCCACGGAGAAGGTTCTCTGTCTGGCTGACGACAAATAGTTATTAGGGGCGGAATCTGTAAGAGGTTGAGGTCTTCTGAACGGAGGGATCTCTGGGGAACATATGGGAGTAGACGGTCCCTTAAGTACACCGGCCCCAGACCATGCAAGGCCTTAAAGGTCAAAACCAACACTTTGAAGATGACCCGATGCTCGATTGGTAGCCAATGCAGTTGCTGCAGAGTTGGAGTGATATGAGCCCTGGACGGCACTCCGGCCAGAAGTCTCACTGCAGCGTTCTGCACCAGCTTGAGCTTCCGGATAACCGACAAAGGAAGGGTGTTACAGTAGTCTAGCCTCGAGATGACCATTGCCTGGATTACCATTGCTAGGTCATTTCCGGAGAGCTAGGGCGCCAGCCGCCTCGCTTGCTGCAGATGGTAGAAGGCAGATCTGCTGACCATGGAGACCTGAGCCTCCATCGTCAGCAGTGGATCGAACTGGACACCCAGGCTCGTTACTATGGGCGACGGGCGTAATGCCTCTCCGTCCAGAGCAGGCAGCCGGAGCTCACACCTGCCCGAGTGACCCAGCCAAAGGATCTCCGTCTTCGAGGGGTTCACTCTCAACCGACTGGCTCGTAGCCAACCAGTCACAGCTTCGAGACATTGTTGGAAACAATCGGGTTCAGAGTCTGGTCAGCCGTCCATCCTCAACACCAGCTGGGTGTCGTCAGCGTACTGATGACACTCCAGACCAAAACTCCGCACCAACTTAGCAAGGGGTCGCATGTAGATGTTAAACAATCAAGGGGAGAGAATGGCTCCCTGAGGCACCCCACAACTTAAGGGGAGCATCTCAGAAACCATACCCCCCTCTCCACTCGCTGGCCCCGATCAAGGAGGAAGGAGGACACCCATTTCAGGGCGGTCCCCCCAACCCCCGTCACGGCCAGACGGTGGGTTAACAATGCGTGGTCGACTGTATTAAAAGCTGCCGTGAGGTCTAATAACACGAGCAGCGCTGATCCGCCTTGATCCAGCTGGCAGCGAAGCTGGTCTGTGATGGCGACCAACACAGTCTCTGTCCCATGCCCAATACGGAAACCGGACTGGTAGGGATCTAATCCGGCTGTGTCGTCCAGGAACAGCTGCAGCTGGCCTGCTACTGCCCTCTCAATCACTTTGCCCAGGAAGGGTAAATTCGACACTGGACGGTAACTGGAGGGAACCGAACGGTCTAACTCCGTTTTTTTCAGTAGCGGGCTCACCATCACCTCTTTCAATCCCTCTGGAAACACTCCTTGCTCAAGGGAGTGATTGACTATCTTCAACAGAGGGCCACGTAGCCCAAGGTTCATTTTCACCAAAGAGATTCTTCCCAACAGATTAAGGGGTTTCCACTTTTCTAAATCTTTCTTTATTTCTTTCCAAATTCTTTCATAATTATTGGTCATTAATTGTCCATTTTTGATGTTATCCATATACCCAGATATTTCATTTTTGTAGTTATTTGGAGGCCGGTTTTCTCTTTTATTTCCTCTTGTGTTTTTTTCTCCATATTTTTAGTTAAAATTGTTTTCTAATTAATTTGAAACCAGCCCATTTTCCAAATTCTTCTATTTTTAGTAGCCAATCCGGCACGTTTTGACATGGGTTTTCAATTATCCCTATTCCATCGTCTGCAAAGACTCTTGTTTTAAATACGTTTGCCCATTTTTGCGCCCTTTATATTTTCCGTTGTCTTTAATACTTTTCAACAGGAGTTCCAACGACAGGATGAATATAAGAGGAGAACGGGGGCACCCTTGTCTCGAGCCTTTGCAGATATTGAACTTCTCCGGAATTGGTCCATTTATCTGGATTTTAGCTTTCTGATTGTTATAAATAGCTTCTATTGCATTAAGGAATTGATGACCCAGGTCTAGTTCTTGCATTAATATTTTAAAGAAATCCCAATTGAAGTTGTCAAATGCTTTCTCCACATCTAGTGCAAGGAAAGCCACTTCCTTTTGGTGGATAGCTTCAAAATATTCTATCATGTCAATAATATAAGAGATATAAGGACTCCCTGAAACAACATCTCAGGCTCGGCCAGATTGATCACCAACAATGGTCCACCCTGGCCTCACATCGGGAGGCATGGAGATGCACTATCCACAATGCTGCGGCCTCTTTCGAGAAGAGACGGCGAATGAGTCTCGAAGAGAAACGACAACGCAGAAAGAACCGCAACTTGGAAACAACATCACCCAAGGAGACTTTCTGCTGTGCTTTCTGCAACCGAACTTGCCTATCTCAGATTGGCCTTTTTAGTCATCAGCGCGCTTGCAAAAAGCGTGGGATGAGTCCTTCCTGAATCTTCGTTCGCGAAGTAATGCCGAGATTATCTTTTAAACTACGTTTGGGAAAGAAAACCTCCAATCCACTCATTAAGGAATTCCTTTAACCTTGTTGCTAGAACATTTGCAAATATTTTATGATCAGTGTTCAGTAAGGAGATAAGTCTATAATAGGTCTATAATTACATATATCTTCCCCTACGAACCAGCTGGGAGACTAAGGTCATCTGGGGAGGCCCTGCTCTCGGTCCCGTCTGCCTCACAAGTACAGCTGGCAGAGACGAGAGACTGGTCCTTCCTTCCCAGTGGTGGCCCCTCAGTTGTGGAACTTAATCCCTGGTGACATCAGACCAGCCCCCTCCCTACTAGCCTTCAGAAAGAGTCAAAACCTGGCTCTGGAAGCAGGCTTTCGAAAATTAGCGCAATGCAGTATTCCGAATATAGACTTATGTGCAATTTGACCTTGGAATGGCCTTAGACCTTGAACTCTGGGTGGCGTGTTTTTAACTTTGAATGTATTTTAATCGTGTCTAGTATGTTGTAATTGTAAACTATTTTAGGTGAATTTGTTGTTTTGAGGCACTGTGTCTGTGCCATTCTTGTTGGTTACTGTTCCTACTTCCAGGCAAACTGGCTTTAGGGGCTCGGTTGCAACTCTCGAGCCTTCATGTAGACCATGAATGGGGTCCAGTCTGTTTTCTTCAGAGCTCTCCCCTCTGCCTCGCTCATGTAGAAGGAGAGTTTGTCCATGCTCATAATGTCCTGGACTTTGCTTTCCCATTCCTCAATTCGGGGTGTGGTGGCGGCCTTCCATTTGCTTGCGTAGACCATTCTTGCGGCCATGGAGAGGAACAGGAACAGTCGTTCCGCGTTCTCGTCAAGGGATTCTTCCTCCTTCAGAATTCCTAGCAAGCAGGACTCCGGTGTTTTCTCCAAAGCAGTTTGGAGGACTTTCTGGATGCCGCCGTGGACTACCTTCCAGTATCTCGTGGCTTCTTGACAGGACCACCACATATGATAGAAGGTTCCGGTCTGGGTGCCGCACTTCCAACACTTGGTTTGGATGTTCTTGTACATCAGCCCTAGCTTTTGTGGGGTCATGTACCACCGGAAGAACATCTTATACCAGTTCTCCTTGAGGTCAGTGGCATAGGTAACCTTCAGCTTTTTCTCCATATTCCCTCCCACTCGTGCATGCTGATCGGGCGGCCGATGTTTTGTGCCCACTTAATCATGCAGGACTTCACCTGTTCGGTCTCCGTGGACCATTCCAATAATTTCAGGTAGGCCTTGGAGATTAGTTTCTTTTCCTTCTCAGGAGTACGCTCCAGAAGTTCTCCTTGTCTGTGAACCCGGTCTGTTCGTCCTTCCTGAAGCAGGCTCTTATATGTAAGAACTGGAGCCATGAGAGAGATTTGAATTGGATTTGCAATTGTGCCATAGGTTTTAGACGTCTCTTTCCCTCTGATTTGGTAGTTAGCTCCCCATAAGTTGGCCATTGCTTCCATCCCAAGATGTTACGTTGATGTGCCTCGATGGGGGAGACCCACAAGGGTGTCTTGGAGAAAAACCTCTCTTTATATCTCTCCCAAATTTGAATTAGGGCCACTCTCAGTGAGTGCTTTTTGAAGCTGGGGTCCGTTCTTGTTTTCCCGTACCACAGGTAGCTGTGCCACCCGGCGCTGAGGTCAAAGCCCTCCAGTGCTAGTAGGTCCTCTTTATGCAAGGCTATCCAGTCTCTGATATGGATTAGGCCACATGCGTCATAGTATAATCTTAGGTCCAGGGAGGTCTAGGCCGCCTCTCTCCCTCCTGTCTATCAGAGCTGTGTACTTAATCCTTGCTTTCTTTGAGTCCCAAATAAACTTGAGGATATCTTTTTTCCATTGGTTGAAGATAGCGTTTGCCTTGATAATGGGGATGTTTTGGAATAGATATAACATCCGCGGCAGTACACTCATCTTCACAGCCGCTATCTTGCCCATGAGGGAGAGATTAGCGCTCTTCCAACTTGTTAGATCGGACCGGACCTTCTTCCACAGGGCCTCATAGTTGTTGAAGAGGTGGCAGTTTTGTGCTGATATATGTATGCCGAGGTATTTGATAGACTGGGAGATCTGCATTCCTGATATTTTTCCTAGCCTTTCCTGGCGAGTTTTAGAGATGTTTTTCGGTAAGATCTTTGTCTTCCTGTTGTTTATCTTCAGTCCGGCCACTAGACCAAATTTTTCTATTTCCTTCATCCATAGTTGGACCGTTTCCACTGGTTTTTCGATGAAACAGATCAGGTCATCCACGAATGCCTTCACCTTGAAGGAGTGCTTTCCAATTTTCGGGCCTTTTAGCTGATCGTTGGACCTGATTGCTCGCAGCAGAATTTCTATGGAGAGTATAAAGATCAGGGGGGAGAGGGGGCACCCCTGTCTTGTCCCTTTTTGGATTGAGATTTTTTCCGTTGGCCGGCCATTGATCCAGATTTTTGCTGACTGTTCCCTATAGATTGCCCCAATTGCATTTTGGAAATGGAGACCCAGATCTAGCTTCGCCATTAGCTGTCGGGAGAAGGCCCAGTTCAAATTGTCGAAGGCCTTCTCCGCGTCCAAGGCGAGGAAGGCGACTTCTTTTTGTGGGTTTGCTTCGAAATATTCGATCAGGTCGATGACTGTCCTGACGTTGTCTTTGGTTTGTCTGCCCGGGAGGAAGCCATTCTGGTCAGGGGCTATCCAGACGCTGAGCCAGACCTTCAGTCTCTCCGCCAGGATGGTAGCCAGAATCTTGTAGTCGACGTTCAGCAGAGAGATGGGTCTGTAATTGGCTACACTGGTCTCGTCTGTGCCCTCTTTGTGAATTATGACTATGTTGGCTTCCTTCCACGAGGCCGGGGTTGTGCCCTCTGTTAGGACCCTGTTGTAAATTTTCTTCAGGAAGCCGGTGATTTCATTTTTCAGAGTCTTATAGAATCTGGCCGACAAGCCGTCCGGGCCTGGGGCCTTACTCATGTCTAGGCTTCTGATGGCAGCATCTATTTCGTCCTCCGAGATTTCTCTGTTAAGAATATCTCTGTAGTGGTCAGGGATCTTGTCCACATTTTGGTCCTCCAGGTATTGCCTGATGGCGTCATCTCTCTCTCCTTCTGCCGCATATAGTTTAGCGAAGAATACTTGGAATTCTTTCTGGATTTCGTCCTCGGCCATAGTCATTCTGTCTCCTGTTCTGACCCTGGTTATAAAGCCTGCCTGCTTTTTCCTCTTGATCTTTCTCGCTAGCCATCTGCCTGGCTTGTTAGCGTTCTGGAAGTATTTTTGTTTTGCAAACTTTAAGTCCTTGGAGATTTGCTCTAGGTCTAGATGATGTTTCTGCTTTCGCAGAGCGGCCAGTTTGATGACCGTGGCCCGGTTCTCCGGCTGCTCCTTCAGGGTCTTTTCCTCTTGGGCAATTTTGGTTTGCAGGTCGCGCAGTGCACTCTGTCTTGCCTTATTTCTGATCGCATTATGTTGTATGAAGTGACCTCTGAGCACGGCTTTGCAAGCATCCCAGATCATTTCCGGGCTTGCTTCCTGATTGTCGTTGTTCTTGAAGTAGTCCAGCGTCAACGCTTTGTATTTTTGGATGTCTTCTTCTCTTTTCAGTAGGGTGTCATTGAGTCTCCAGCGTCGTATAGGGGGTTTGTGGTTGAAGGTCAGCACAAGGGGGCAGTGGTCGGACATATCTCTCGGCAGTATCCTGATCTGCTCTACTTTTGGAGCCAAGGAGTTGGATACCCAAATCATGTCGATCCTTGACCAGCTCCTGTGCCTGTGGGAGTAAAAGGTGTAGTCTTTCTCCCCTTGGTTGTGCAGGCGCCAGATGTCTTGTAGGGAAAGATCTATCATGAGACGTTGGAAGGTCTTTGGGAGTTTATTGGATGGACCAGGGTCTTGTCCCTTGATTTTGACGGTGGCCTGGGACTTGTCCAGGTGGGGGTCTATTATTCCGTTGAAGTCCCCCAGTATTACTAAGCTATCGTAGTCTTGGTCATCTATCAGGCTTTGAAGAGACTGAGCGAAGCTGGTTTTAGGCCCATTTGGAGCGTATATGTTGCAGACGAGCAGACGCAGCATTCCTATTTCGATTGTGACCCCTACCACTCTCCCCTCTTCGTCTGTGAATGCCAGTTTGGCCGATAGTTTTTCACTCACATAGATTACTACCCCTCTCTTCTTTTCTTTTGCTAGAGAGCAAAATAGTTGTCCCATGCCTTTGTTTTCCAGATGGTTCACATGCGCCTTTTTGATGTGCACCTCCTGTAGCGCCACAATGTCATACTTTTTCTTCCTCAAGAGGCTAAGGGTCTGTCTCCTCTTCGATGCCGAGTTCAAACCGTTAATGTTGTTTGAGAGGCATGACAGTTGTGTCTGGAGGTCATACATCAGGCATCTCTTCTGTGTGGTCCGAGTCACCTTTGTTGTTAGCCATGTCGCAAGCCGTTGTGTCCTTCACCGAGCCCCGGGGTCCTCGGTCAGAGGGGGTTGGCACGTTTGTTGGGGAGGAGAAGCGGCGTTTTTTTGATTGTTCAGTTTGACCCTTTTGTGATGATGGCCTCTGCGCCTGCTCATTTTGTATTTTTTTGTGGAAGTCCCGTGCCTTATCCACCGAGGTCAACCAGTACTTTTGGTCCCTGTATGTGACCATCACTCCTTCGGTTTTTTCCCATCTGAACCGAATTTTCCTGCTTTTGAGCACCTCTGTGAGGAAGAGGTAGTTTTTTCTTTTGGATATGGCAGCTGCCGTAAACTCCTTTAGTACGGTCACTTTGTGCCCCATATACGTTGCTTGCGTCTCCCTTTTCTTCAGGAGTATCTCATCTCTGACCCTCTTTTTGCTATAGTGAACAACCACATCACGAGCCACGTTGTTCTGTCTCGCGTACGCGGTGGATACCCTATAGGCTTTATCTATCTCCTGATGAATTTCTCCCTCCTCCTTGCCCAGGATGTCGGATGATAGCTTGCCAATGATTTTCCTAAGGTCTTCCTGGGGGTCTTCCTGCAGATTCCTAAAGCGAAGTCTGGATTCCAAAGTATTTTGTTCCATCCTTTCTTGCATTTGCTCCAGCTTCGCATTCCTTGCCTCCAGATTGTCGAGTCGTTTTTGTATCTTTCCCTGGGCTGTTTCAATTTTGTCCTTGTCTTGTCGGATTGATTTGATCTCTTCGCGCATGCCTGTCAGTTCTTTTGACAGGTCCGCTTTGATGTCCTGCAGTTGATCCTGCACGGACTTGTTTTGGGCTTCTTGCCTTGCCGCCGCTAGATCTACCTTACGTTGGGTCAACTCTTGTTGTTCTGAAAGCTTCTGAATCTCTTTCAAGATATCCTTCAGAGTTGATTCTTCGCTGGCGGCTTGTCTCTTCTGGATTCCTCTAGCGTCTTTGAATATTTTTGGGGTGGCCATGGTCCCCTTATTGATGCCCCCGCACCCCGGTTCTCTGTTGTGTGTTCCTTTGGGCGGAGCTCTTTGAAGTTGTTGGCCTGTGGTGACCATTTATGTTGATTTGGTGCTTGAGTCTCCCTCGCTGCCCTGGCTGTTGATTTTGAATCACTGGGGTGGCCGTGGAGCCCACCACCTCACGTGAAGTGCGGGCTACTGGGGTCGCCCTCAGTCAGCCTTTCTGATGCAAGCCGGATAGAATGACCGGTTGGTGTTCAGGTATCCGACCGGTCAGCTGCTGGTCTGGGCTGCCTTAATATATGGCCAGTGATATTGCCTTTTGTGACTCCGCAGTGTCGGGTTTATTATTTCCTGTGTTCTCCACTGGGAGGGGGGGAGGGGGGGTCCTGTCTCTGCGTTTCTGGTTACGCTTGTAACACAAGCTCTGGCCACTGATGGGTTTGGGGTCCACAGGGGCACAGTGGGTCTAGATGGGGCTCTGAAGGAGTTATAGTCCCCTCCTCCTTGGTACTTTTGCCTTATCCCCTGGGTGGCCCTTCAACCCCCGACTTGATCCCTCTTCCCTGATGTCTTCCCCAGCTCTCTTCTCCCCTTTCGTGACCACCTCTGGTCAGGGGTGCCGCTCTCTCTATGCTTGGCAGAGCTAGAACCCCACTCTGCACTTTATTGGGGGGTAGTGGGGGGAGGGAGTTCCTTCCCTCACTCCCTAGACTGGCCTCCTGCTCCGCTCTCTTCAGAGCCCAGCTCCCTTCCGTCCTTGGTTTCCCCCTCCTCCCTGCTGTCAGAGACAGTAAGGACCTCGAGGTGGTTGCTGGCTCCGCCTCCCTGCTTCTGCCCTGGTTCGCGCTCTTTTGGTGGCCAAGATGGAGTTCCCGCCCTGGCAAGCTGTCTTCTTCCCCAGGTTGTTGTCCTTTCAAGCCCGATCCGCCATCTTGTGTCCCCTCCGATGTCCCCTTCGTTCCCTTGGGCCTCTCTCACCCGTATTTCTTCCCCCGGTCTCCCGTTTCACCGCTGTTTTCTTTCTCTTTTTTTCTTTTTCTTTGAATTGGCTTGGCGGGGTGCCGGTCCGGGGGGTGGGGGTGGAGGAGGTTCTGTGGCCCTGCTTGTGAGGAAGGCAGAGACTCCCAGGCCGCCCGCTTCCTTCTCCCCCGCTGGCGGGGCTTCCCTCCTGTACTTACAGGAGTGCGGAGGCTTCTGTTCTTGGTCCCGCTGATGGTGCGGAGGGCTGGGCAGGCAGTCTCTGCGAGTCAATACTCGCTTCCCGCTCTTCCATCCGCTCGCCGGCACTGTGAGGATCCGGGCTCGCTCGATCTCCCCCCCTTGAGGAGAGGGAGATCTCTGGAGCCGGCGGATCGATCGCCGAGGCTTCGCGACTCCTTTTGGGGGGTAGCCGTCCAGGAGTGGGGGCGAGAATCGCCCTCCGATGGGTAAGGCGGTTGGCAATCTGAGGAGCTTCAGATTGCCCGTCCTGCCGCCATCTTTGCCCTCCGACTCTCCTTTTTTCTTAAGTAGAGCCTTAGAGGCCTGGATATTGTCTGGAATCTTAGGCCCAGCAGTCCATCCAGGCATTCTTAGCACTTTCTCTTGCTGCTCCATTTAGCCATATTTTATATAGTCAAAAGCAGTGTTTTTCAACCTTTTTTGAGCTGTGGCACATTTTTTACATTTACAAAATCCTGGGGCACACCACCAACCAAAAATACACAAAATGACACTCTAACACAGTAATACATATAGATAATATATTTTAAAATGTATTTGTACAGTCAGTGTGAAACCTGGGCCTGTTTCGATGAACACAACATAGATATCCTGTCAGGAATGGCAGAAAGACACAAATTTCCCACACAGAACTCCCATAACCAAGAGAAAATACTATAAGAGTTTGGTGGGCATTGACCTTGAGTTTTGGAGTTGTAGTTCACCTATATCCAGAGAGCACTGTGGACTGAAACAATGTTGGATCAGGACCAAACTTGGCATGAATACTCAATATGCCCAAATGTGAACACAGATGGAGTTTGGGGGAAATAGACCTTGACATTTGGGAGTTACAGTTTCTGGGATTTATAGTTAACACACAATCAAAGAGCATCCTGAACTCTTGCAACAATGGAATTGAACCAAACTTGGCATATTGACCTCTCATTACCAACAGAAAGTACTGAAAGGGTTTGCTTGGGAATTGACCTTGAGTTTGGAAGTTGTAGTTCACCTACACCCAGAGAACACTGTGGACTCAAACAATGTTACGTTATGTTGTTGTTTGTTTTCTATCCAGAATCACAATGTTGGAAGGAGGCTCACCACTTTAAGGTCCCTAAAACAAGCATGGGAAAACTTCGGCCCTCTGGGTGCTTTGGACTTTGACTCCCACCATTCCTAACAGCCTGAGGCCCTTTCCTGCTTAAATGGCTGAGGGGGGGGGGGAGGAAAAGGGCCTGAGGCTGCTAGGAATAGTGGGAGTTGGAGTCCAAAACACCTGGAAGGTCCAAGTTTGCCCCTGCCAGCTTTCGACAGAGACCTCTTCCTCCCCCTTCCCCCTCGCGCCCTTTCTTCCCCCTCCTGCCGAACACTTACTTTTTCTTCTACACTGCCGCTTATGCCGCCATTTTGATCCGAGGGGGCAGTGTGAGCGTGTTCAGGAAAGGAGGGGGAGGGAGGAAGACGTCACCCGTGCGGGCGCTACTGCGCAGACTCACCCCAGAGCAAAGCGAGGCAAAGCGAGCAGAGCAAGGCTGGGAAGAAGGGAGCCCGAGTGGAGAAGAAAAGGTGTT
>JARBWK010000007.1:154523138-154528883 GCA_030556195.1 Anolis apletophallus | reverse complement strand
GGGTCATGAGGGCTCTGTGTGCCAGGTTTGGTCTTCTTCAGTCATTGGATTAGGTTTGCAGCAGTTCAGAAAGTGAGTGAAGGTACTTCAAGTCCCATCATGCATGGTCTGCCCTCCAAGCTGCACCAGGATGTAGAGTGGGTCACGGGGGCTCTCTGTGTGCCAAGTTTGGGCTTGGTCTGTGATGTGTAGGGGCTGCAATGTTCTGTGGGAAATGAATCGGGTGAAGGTACTGCAAATCCCATCATTGGTGGCCCATCCTGCCCTACACCGCACCAGGTTGTAAAGTGGGCCAGTGGGCATCTGTGTGCCAAGTGTGGTCCTGGTCCTTCGATGGCAGTGGTTCTCAACCTTTCTAATGCCGTGACCCCTAAATCCAGTTCCTTATGTTGTGGTGACCCCCAACCATAAAATTATTTTCGTTGCTACTTATTACTAATTATTTGATTTAATTACTTCATATTAGATTCCATTATTGATCAAGTGTGCTGCTATGCCCGAGTTCTCTGGCTGAATCAGTCTGCAGTGCCTTCCATGTCCTTGATTCATGTTTCGGGGTGCTGCTTTTGGCGATGCCTGTGTAGCATTGTCACCAGCTGCATGGTGTACAACAGACTCCTGCAGAGGTCCTGCAGGACACATCTACATCGGGACCGCCAAGCTGTGGGCAAATCTACATAGGGATGGACCGCCAAACACAGCACCCAAACATGAATCAAGGAACATGAAACGCGCAACAGACTAATTCAACCAGAGCACTCAGCCATAGCAGAGAACTTGATGAACCAACCTGGACACAGAATATTATTTGAGAGGACAGAAATGCTCGGCCACTCGAACAACCACCATGTCAGACAACACAGAGAAGCCACATGAAGCACATGGAAATTTTCAACCGAAAGGAGGAAATCATGAACATGAACAAAATCTGGCTACCAGTATTATAAGAACATAAGAAGAGCCATGCTGAATCGGAGCTCAGCCCATCTAGTCCAGCATTCTGTATCACACAGTGGCCCACCAGTTGTACAGGGGATCTCTAGCAGAAGGGAGGGCAAACCCTGACCTGCTCCCGACCCCCACAACCAGTACCCAGGGAAATCCTGCCTACCTCAACCAACTCCGAGGTGGCACTTGAATGTCCTTTTCAGTAACTACCGATACACTTGGTATCCATGAATCTGTCTAATCCTGCCTTGAAGTTGTTCAGGCTGACAGCTGTCACAACCTCTTCTGGAAGTGAGTTCCATGACCCAATGACCTTTTCTCTGGGTGAAGAAATATTTCCCTTTATTAGTCCTAATTTTCCTACCTTGGAGCTTCAGGAGTGCCCTCTAGTCCTAGTGTTTTGTGACAAGGAAAATATTTTTCTTTATTCCCCTTTTCTATCCCATGCATGATTTTATACACTTCGATCAAGTCACCTCTTAAACGCCGTCTTTCAAGGCTGAAAAGACCAGGCGTTGCAACCTGGTTTCATAAGGGAGCTGCTCCATCCCTTGGATCATTCTTGTTGCCCTTTTCTGTACCTTTTCCAGTTCCGTTATATCCTTCTTAAGGTGCGGAGACCAGAATTGTACACAGTACTCCAAATGTGGCCTTACCATAGATTTCTAGAGAGGCAATACAACATTTGCTGACCTATTTTCGATTCCTTTTCTGATCATGCCAAGCATAGAATTTGCTTTTTTCACTGCTGCAGCGCACTGGGTTGACATCTTTATTGAGCTGTCCACCAAAACCCCAAGATCCCTTTCCTGGTTTGTCTCGGAAAGCTTTGACCCCATCAATTTGTAGGTGTAGTTGGGGTTCTTTGCCCCGATGTGCATGACTTTACACTTGTTTAGGTTAAAATGCATTTGCCACTTTGTTGCCCATTCACTCAGTTGCCCATTTCAATTTTGAGAGATCTTTCTGGAGCTCTTTACAATCAGTTTCATTTTTAACTACCCTGAACAGTTTAGTGTCGTCTGCAAACTTTGCTACCTCTGAATTCACTCCTACATCCAGATCATTAATGAATAAATTAAAAAGTAACGGACCCAAAACTGAGCCTTGGGGTACGCCACTTCTCACCTCTTTCCACCCAGAGAAATGTCCGTTTATTACCACCCTTTGTTTCCTACAGTTTAGCCAGGTTCCAATCCAGGACAAGACCTGTCCCCTGATTCCATGGCTGAAGAGCTTGTTTAGGAGCCTTTGGTGAGGGACTTGGTCAAAAGCCTTTTGAAAGTCAAGGTAAACAATATCGACTGGGTCCCTTTATCTATGTGTTTATTTACACCCTCAAAGAATTCTAACAAGTTAGTAAGACATGATTTGCCTTTGCAGAAACCATGTTGATTTTCTTTCAGCAATGCCTGTTCTTCTATGTGCTTAGTAATTTTTCTTTAATAATGGTTTCCATCACTTTGCCTGGAACTGAGGTTAAACTGACTGGTCTATAATTTCCTGGATCACCTCTGGATCCTTTCTTGAAGATCGGTGTTACATTTGCCTCCCTCCAGTCCTCGGGTACAGTGCCTGATCTTAGAGAAAGGTTATATATTTTGGCTAGAATTTCAGCAATTTCACACTTGAGTTCCTTAAGAACTCTGGGGTGGATGCCGTCTGGACCTGGTGATTTGTTGACATTTAGTTTAGTAAGGCATATGAGAACATCCTCCTTGTTTATCTCTATCTGTTTTAATCCTTTTAATTCCCTCCCTGAAAAAACTGACTCAGCTGCAGGCATATGTTGTCTGTCCTCCTGTGTGAAAACGGAGGCAAAGAAGTCGTTTAGCCGCTCAGCAATCTCTTTGTCTTCACTGATTTTCCCTTTCTGACCATTGTCGTCGAGTGGCCCAACTGCTTTTCTAGTTGGGTTCCTGCTTCTGATGTACTTAAAGAAGTTTTTGTTGTTTTTTTTAATATTCTTTGCTTTGTGTGCCTCAAAATCTCTCTTGGCTTTCCTGACTGTTGCTTTGTATTTAGTTTGCCAGAGCTTGTGTTCCTTTCTGTTCTCCTCGGTAGGAAGAGCCTTCCATTTCTTAAATGAGTTTTTCTTCTTTCCAATCACATCTTTTACTTCATTTGTAAGCCATACTGGTGTCCTTTTGGACTTTCCATGCCTCTTTCTTTTTATTGGATGCATTTTAGTTCGGCCTGTTTTAAGGTATTTTTAAACAGTTTCCAAGCATTTTGAGGGATTTGATTTTTTTACTGCTCCTTTTAGTTTGTTCTTTACAATTTTTCTCATTTTGGTGAAATTCCCTTTGTGAAAGTTTAATGTCTCCGTGTTAGTTTTCACTGACAGTTTGCTATCCAAACTTAAGTTGAAGGTTATTGTGTTGTGGTCACTGGTACCTATGGGCTCAGTTACAAGGACATCTTGAACGAGATCTTGTTCATTAGTTAGCACCAAGTCCAGGATCCCCTTTCCCCTGGTTGGTTCCATGACCATCTGCTCAAGGGAATAATCAGCTAGCATGTCGAGGAACCTTGTCTCTCTTTCATGCGTAGAACAAGAATTTGGCCAATCTATTTGGGGATAGTTGAAGTCCCCATTATGACTAATGCATTTCTTTTGAGGCCTGTTTAACTTCATTTTCCAGGTGGCAGACTGCTTCTGGAGTTTGGTTGGGAGGGCGATAGCAGATCCCTAGTGCTAGATTAGTTTTTTGTCCTGGGATTTTTACCCACAATGTTTCTGTAGGTGAGTATTAAAAACTCTGAAATCAGGACAGTCCCTCCCTCCCTCTGCACCTAAAGGCCACCTAGCCTGACCTTCTGCCCATGCAAGCCTTCGCCTGCCATGCGCCCTTGCCGGCCGGCGGGAGCGCGAGGGAGGCGCCGCACAAGGCCTTGCGCAAAGGAGCCCTGCTGAGCTCGCCAGGGGGCCAGGAGGGCCTTTGCTTCCAAGCTCCTCCTCCTGACTCCCTGCTGCAGCCCTGTGGGAGGGAGCAGGAGGAGCGGACCTGGGCTGCCTGGCTGGTTCCCCGGCACAGGGGCCGGCAGCCGTTTTGAGCAGGCTGAGGGGCGGGTCAACCGAGGCACCACCTTCGTCACCCCCGAAAATGGCTCCAGGGTCGCGACCCCCCGGTTGAGAACCACTGCTTTAGAGGCTGTGAGAGTGGAATCTAGAAGAGAGGCCGAAACGTTTAAGCAGTGGGAGCTTTTCCTTGGGTTCCTGGGATCAAAGAAGCTTCCGATGGGAGAGACCCCTTGGCGGGCCGTCCAGCCCAGCCCCCTTCACGCTGCCATGCAGGACAAGCACCGTGAAAGCGCCCTCAGCAGGTGGCCACCCGGCCTCTGCTCAAAAGCCTCCACGGGTGGGATGCCGGTGGTCTTTGCGTCTTCCAGCACGCTGGCCTTTGTCCGCCTGCCTTCTTCCCAAGAGGTTTGTTCATTGTACCAATCGTAGGCCACAACATCAAATAACCGGGAATGTGGCGCAGCTGGCTGGGTGTCAGCTGCATAAGATCTCTAATGACCAGAAGGTGATGAGTTCGAGGCCTGCCCAGGTCGGGGTGAGTTCTCGACCAGTTGTGTAGCTCGTTGTCTGTCTATATATGTTGTATGTCTATGGCATTGAATGTTTGCCTGTATGTGTGCATTGTGATCCGCCCTGAGTCCCCTGCTGCCGGGTGAGGAGGAGGGCGGGATATCACTGGTGTAAATACATACATAAACAAACACTGCCTCTGTGTTTCCTCTGTGGCTGCTCCACATGTGGCATTATCAACAGATACACTATTCTGGCTGCTATTAATACAGTAGGTGCTCGCTTATCCAACCGCTTGCTGTGTATTGTGTTTTACTGTGTTTTTATGTGTTTTATGGTGTTTTCATTCTGTTTTTAATCCTGAATTTTGGTGTGAGCCCCCCGGGAGTGGCGACTCACAAACTTGAATAATAAATCCAACGTTCTGTATTATCCAACGCGGTCTGCCTCCCGCCCGGACCCACAGGTGAGGGAAGCGGGGTGTATATTTACCTGTGGACTAGCGTCCAGGGTGGGAGAAAGAAAGGCGTAATTCCCGTCTGTTTTAGAACATAAGAACATAAGAAGAGCCATGCTGAATCGGACCTCAGCCCATCTAGTCCAGCATTCTGTATCACACAGTGGCCCACCAGTTGTAGACGGGGATCTCGAGCAGAAGGGAGGGCAAGACCCTGACCTGCTCCCGACCCCCCACAACCAGTACCCGGGGAAATCCTGCCTACCTCAACCAACTCCGAGGTGGCACTTGGATGTCCTTTTCAGTAACTACCGATACACTTGGTCTCCATGAACCTGTCTAATCCTGCCTTGAAGCTGTCCAGGCTGACAGCTGTCACAACCTCCTCTGGAAGTGAGTTCCATAACCCAATGACCCTTTCTCTGGGTGAAGAAATATTTCCCTTTGTTAGTCCTAACTTTCCTACCTTGGAGCTTCAGGGAGTGCCCCCTAGTCCTAGTGTTGTGTGACAGAGAAAATATTTTTCTCTATTCACCTTTTCTATCCCATGCATGATTTTATACACTTCGATCAAGTCACCTCTTAGACGCCGTCTTTCAAGGCTGAAAAGACCAAGGCGTTGCAACCTGGTTTCATAGGGAGCCGCTCCATCCCTTGGATCATTCTTGTTGCCCTTTTCTGTACCTTTTCCAGTTCCGTTATATCCTTCTTGAGGTGCGGAGACCAGAATTGTACACAGTACTCCAAATGTGGCCTCACCATCGATTTGTAGAGAGGTGGTAAATTTGTAAATACAGTACAGTAC
>JARBWK010000007.1:154503138-154520638 GCA_030556195.1 Anolis apletophallus | reverse complement strand
TCGGCCTGCATAATTGTAGCGGTTTGAGTCCACTTGGATTTATCGCCATTGCAGCTTTGCCAGAGACTCAACCGACCCCCCTTCTAACTCCGTTTCCTATGATCCCTGTCTATTTGGGCGTTTTCGACCTTGCCTCCCCGGACTTCCTCCCTATTACCCCACCGTGGTGTTTGAACAATATTGGACTTGTGTGTCTTTATCTGGACTTACGAAGCTAAGGGAAGGAACCCCCCCCCCTGGGTGATGCTGTTGATATTTTGATGATGATGCATTACTAAATTGTACTTGATTATAACTTTGATTATATGAATATTGGATAAACAATACGTTTGCTGTTCCTTTGTATGTATCGTTGCTTGCAACACCCCCCCCCCCCACACACACACACCTTTATACCTGAAGATGGAAAAACGCCACTCTGCTGACGGTGAGCCTCCATCGGCAGCAGAGGGTCCAAAGTCACTCCTAAGCTCTTAACGGATGACGACGGACATAATGTCACGCCGTCCAGGGTCGGAAGCTGAACATCCCCACTGCCCGGACGACCAAGCCACAGGATCTCCGTCTTAGCCGGATTCACCCTCAACCTACTGGCTCGCAGCCATCCAGTAACGGCCTCGAGGCAGCGATGGAAATTATCGGGTACAGATTCAGGCCGGCCACCCATCCTCAGGGTGAGCTGGGTGTCATCAGCGTAGTGATGGCACCCTAGTCCAAAGCTACGTACCAGCTGAGCAAGTGGCCGCATATAGGTGTTAAATAACAGAGGGGAGAGAATTGCCCCCTGAGGGACCCTGCAGTGAAGCGGGGACCCCCGGAGACAACTTCACCCCTCCTCACTCGCTGCAGCCGGTTCTGAAGGAAGGAGGACCCCCATTTAAGGACTGTCCCCCCTACCCCGGCCTGGGCAAGGCGGTGGGTCAATAGACCGTAATCGACAGTATCAAACGCTGCTGCGAGGTCCAATGACACAAGCAGTGCCGATCCGCCTTCAGCTAGCCGGGGTGATGATCTTGGGCCTGCCGTTGGAGTCCCAAGGGTTTATAGTGCTGGGGGCTCTCAACGTTTATGCAGAGACCACCCTGTTCAGGCAGGGAAACAGTCGTGCAGCGAGGTGGCCGGCACCCTAACAGAATCCCCATTCCGTCCTGGTCACCCACCCTCAGACAGATACACCCAAATGAACCTGGTCTGTATCAAGGGGAGTCATCGTGCCCCTCTATTCCGTTTTGGTCAGGCCCCCGTTGGAAAACTGTGTCTAATTCTGAGCACCACATTTGAACACGGTAAGGTCATGTGAGGGCCAGGATAAGATGCTGTATTCAGTGGGGACAGGGAAATTACTGGTGAGCTGCTTAATCGAAGGCACGCTGGAACCTCCAGGTTTTTAGTTGAGTCCGGAAAGAGGACCAAGCGGGAGCCTGATCTCCCTAGGGAGAGAGTTCCAGAGCCGAGGGGCCACCCCCGAGAAGGCTCTCTCCCTCGTCCCCACCAACCACACTTTCAATGGTGGGGGAGGGGGAGCGGTGCCTCCCCAGACGATCTCAAGGTACGCACCGGTTCATGAGGAAGGGGGCAGTCGCAAAGATACGCAGGCCCCAAACCATTTAGGGCAGGGGTCAGGAACCTTTTTGACTCAGAGAGCCATGGAAGTTTCATGTTAGTTGATTTGTGTTTTGGGAAATGCTGCGTTTGGCAGTCCTTGTGTGGAAAGTGCCGAAAGGCCAGGCGGAGACAACCAACGACAGAGCCCACGTCCTCAGTTCATCAAGCTGCTTTATTTGCCGTTGGCATTTGCCGGGAGCTCCAGAGACAGACACACAGAGAGGTGTTGCCGTCCTGGGCCCAGGCCAGCCTGGAGTCCAAGCTCCCCCTCTGAGACGCGGTGCTTATTCTCTCTTACAGAGCCTCGCCCCCCCTCCTGCCTTTGTGCTAGCCTTGACCACACCTCCCCAACTGAGGCCTTGCGGTCAGCCACCTGCTTCCTGTTTGGTCCTTAATTCCAGTAAATCCTGCCGAGTTCCCCTTTCTGTGAGACACGTGGACGCCAGTAAATCCCCCCCCCCCTGGGACTCTGGGGCAGGTCCCTCTCTTTCTGGCACATACTGTGGTTTTTCAGCTGGGACATTGGTCCAAACGTTCAGCAGTTCAACATCCGTTCAAGCAAGACGCCATGAATGTTGAGCATTCTCAGCAAAGCAGCTCTCTTGGGTTGTATTGAGCCTAACGCAACTCCGCCTTGCTCCCAAGGCCTCCCCCCCTCCGTTTTCCCTGCTTCCTCCGCGGGTTGGTGGGTGGGTTTGTTTTGATCCTCAAGGCATCCTTGGAGCAGGGGGCATTCCCGCCTGGTCTGGAAAAGGAAGCCGTATACAGTACATTTCCTCCTGTGGCTATTTGGGACACTTTGCAATCCTGGAGAATCATCCATACACTTCTTTGGATTACAATTTGGACTGCACGCAATATCTCTTCAAGCCCCCCCCCCCCTTTGTGGGCGAGTTATTTGTTGGCATGCAGTATTGGCTGGAAGACCTTTGGGCGTCCCTGGGCTACGTCATCCCATTGACTGCATCAGGCACCTACTGGTTTGGCCTGCGGCACCAGGGGCTTGGTGCTGGAGAATGTACTGTATACTACAGGATTCACATCGGCCAGCATCGATTACTTCGGCCTGGTGATTTCGCTGGCCCCGACCCGTGGTGAGCCTCTGAGAACCTGTATCCACAGCCTTATTACGGGCTCCGTTATCTGCATGTAGACACTCTTCGTACCAGGGGGTGGGGTGGGGGCAGGCATTGATTCATTCATCACTCAATATGTAAATTTAAATACGGACGTTTCCATACAACACATACAGTGAGACTTCCCCCTTATAGCTTTCGGCTGGTTGGCCAGTGATTCAATTTCCACACATTTCAGATTGGGATTTCTTTGAGTAAATTTACCTTGCAGCTGGATTACTTTGAGTAAATTTGCCTTGCAGTGGGCTTGTTGCCCTCTTTGGTTTTGTGCTTTCTAGTAAGGTTGCCCAGTGCTTTTAACCGGTCCTCAGACACTCTCTGCTTCGATGGGGAACGTGCTGCACTCCCGGAGCTCGGGAGCTTCAGTGTCAGTGCTGACTTTCGTGGAGAGGTGGCTGCCAAGGGAGCGGGAAAGGTCCACATTGCCTCATGTTACACCATTAATTGAGATATTATATAAAAATGGCGAAGCTGTCTACGGTAAAGATGATGAGGTGGGGAGGGTAGGGTCTTGGTTGGCTGCAGGGTTCCTTTGGGAAAAGACGGGGAATGTGGTGGCAGCCGGCGTCTGATTTGGGATGCTCAGGAAGGGGATCTGTGACCCCTCGTGGGAGGGTAAGCAGCCCAGTGCTCTTTGTGTCCCTCAGCATTTAGCACACCGTTTCTCAACCTTCCTAATGCCGCGACCCCTTCACACAGCTCCTCATGTTGTGCTGACTCCCAAACATAAAGTGATTGACGCTGCTACTTCACGACTACGTCACGACTTTAATTCTGCTCCTGTTATGAATCGTAATGTAAATATCTGATATGCAGGATGTGTTTTCATTCACTGGACCAAATTTGGCACAAATACCCGATACGCCCAAATTTGCTTAGTTAGGTGATCCCTCCTAGCTGAGGGATGGTGGTCTTCCAGATGGGGTGTCTTGGCGGCGGGTCTGCCGATGGCTGTGGAGCCCTGTTCTTGACCCCCACGGTCTCCTGCAGTGAGGACATCGGTTTCCAGGTGGCAGTGGTCTTCACTGCCCAAATGTGAATACTGGTATGGTTGGGGGGGGGGGGATTGACTTCATCATTTGGGCGTTGTAATTCATTTCATTTCACTTTACTTCTTGGTTAGTCGCTCTCCACCGGAATCCTCCAAGCGGCAAAAAAGGTTAAAACAAACATCACCCCATATAAAACGCAGCTCTAGCAATGGCCTCTGACAGTGAGATCTGATTACCAATTGAATGCACAGCCAGAAAGCCAGGCCTTGAGCGCTTGTGGGAAAGGATGCCGACTTCCTCGCCTGACGAAGGTGGAAGGAGGCCTGCTTCCTCATGGCAGAGGTCTGAGCCTCCATCGTCAGCCATGAATCCAATACGACCCCGAGACTTTTAACAGTGGCAGGCGGAGCTAGACGTTCCCCACATACATCAGGCAGAGGTTGGGTCAGTTCTAGCGGCTGGCCGGGCCAGGGGATCTCGGTCTTTGCGGGACTCACTTTTAACCTACTCGCCCGCAACCAATTCATCACAGCCTCCAAGCACAGTTTAACGTTCTCGGGTGTTACGGTTGCACCGGGTTCAAGACGCAAGCGTAGCTGGGTGTCATCGGCATACTGGTAGCACTCTAGGCCAAACCTCCGCACCAGACCAGCAAGTGGTCGGACGTAGAAGGTAAACAACAGGGGCGAGAGGCTAGCACCCCGAGGAACTCCACAACGGAGAAGGGAGCTCTCCGAACTTTGGCCCCTCCACCCCACCCTCTGCCTCCCGTCACGGAGAAATGAATTGACCCATGACAGGGCTAGGCCTCGTACACCAGACGTAGCCAAACCATGAATCTGCAGGCCATGGTCCACAGTACCAAAGGCTGCTGTAAGGTCTAGAAGTATCAGCAGCGCCGATCTAACTGACGACGAATTTCGTGGGTGGTAGCTACCAAGACAGTCTCTGTGCCGTGACCCGCGCGGAAGCCTGATTGAAAGGGATCCAAGCCCGCAGTCTCATCTCAGAACAAGTGTAACTGCCCGGCCACTGTCCGTTCAGTTACCTTGCCCAGAAATGGTAGTAGGTTTGAGACTGGGCTATAGTTTCCAGGTATTGTTTCCAGGTATTTTTTCCAGGTATTTTTTCAAGAGGGGGTGGACTACCGTTTCTTTGAGGCTATTTGCTGGGATTTATAGTTCACCTTCAATCAAAGAGCATTCTGAACTCCACCAATGATGGAAATGGATCAAACTTGGCACACAGAACTCCCATGACCAACAGCAAATACTGGAAGGGTTTGGTAGGCATTGGCCTTGAGTTTTGGAGTTGTAGCTCACCTACATCCAGAGAGGACTGTGGACTCAAGCATTGACGTACGCGTACTCAGTATACCCAAATGTGAACACTGGAGGAGTTTGGGGAGAATAGAGCTTGGCATTTGGGAGTTGTAGTTTCTGGGATTTATAGTTCACCTACAACCAAAGAGCATTCCGAACCCAGCCCACAATGGATCTGCACCAAACTTGGCATACTACGCACATGGCCAACGTTAAATACTGGTGGGGTTGGGGGATGTTTTTGAATTCTGGAAGTTGTAGTTCACAAACACCAAAAAGGAAGAGAAGGGCAGGCGGAGAGATCATCAGCCTTCTCTGTCAAAAGGGTTCCTAAGACTGTCAGAAATACGTGTTTTGTGATGGTCTTTGGCGACCCCCCTGTAAGCCCCCTTGCTGCCCCCCAAAGGTTCCTCCCCCTGGGTTGAGAAACACTGCCTTATATGGACCTGCCTGGTCACTGAGATCTTCAGGAGAGGCCCTTCCTTCCCTTGGTCCCACTTCCATCTCAAGTGTGGTTGGTGGGAATGAGAGGAGACGGCCTTCTCGGTGTTTGCCCCTCGACTCTGGAACTCCCTCCTCAAGGAAACCCAAATGGCCCCCTCCTGGCTGTTTTCCTGACTGCAGCAGGCTAAGCTTTTTTAAATTCAGGCATTTATTTATTTATTTATTTATTTATTCCGGCTTATACACGGCCACTCCTACGAAGGCTCGGGCCGTTTACAACCAGCAATGAAACAAAGCAGTTAAAACAGCGTTAGAGTAACGCCAGCACAGCTGAAACGCTTGCTGAGAGAGAGAGGCTCCACAGGCTCTGCGGAGGAAGGCCCACAACGCCCGCAGTGCTGGGACCTCTGGCGGAAGCGCATTCCGTAATGACGGGGCAATGATCGCCAAAGCCCTACGTCTGGTTGCCGTCAGGCGATAGGTCTTACAGCTTGGGATTCCCAGGAGGTTTTGGTCTTCTGAACGCAGCGATCTCTGGGGTTTACATGGGATGTGACGATCCTTCAAGTACAATTGTTTAAAGGACAATTCAGGAGGTGTGGTGGTTTCGAGCCTTGAGTAGGGTTTAATGGTTCTTACCGTTTATATTTAATTCTGTTTTAATGTCTGCATATTTTTATGTTTTAAACTGTATGCGGATGTTTTATGTCCAGCTGCTTTGAGTCTCCATGAGGGGAGATCACGCAGGCCATAAACATCAATATAATAATAATACTCTTTCCCTTCTTTCTTGACCAGGTAAACGGGGATTCTACGGAGCCACCTCTTGGATGCAGGAAAGAAACCCATAATATACGAAGAAGAAGAAATCCTCTCGAGGTGATGATCTCGCAGAACTCTTGACCTCACAGATAGGAAAGAAAAAAGGAGTCAAGTATCTGTATTGCAAGTAAACACCCTTATTACTGTTGACATGGCGGAGAAACCCTATACATGCCTGGAGTGTGGACAGAGTTTCACCCGGAGTTCAGGTCTACGTTCACATGAAAGAACTCACACTGGGGAGAAGCCCTATACATGCCTGGAGTGCGGAAAGAGTTTCACCTACAGTACAGTTCTACGCAAACATCAAAGGACTCACACTGGGGAGAAGCCCTATAAATGCCTGGAGTGTGGAAAGAGCTTCACTGATAGTGGAAATCTATGCAAACATCAAAAGATTCACACTGGGGAGAAACCCTATACATGCCTGGAGTGTGGACAGAGCTTCACTCAGAGTTCAGGTCTACGTTCACATCAAAGGACTCACACTGGGGAGAAACCCTTTGAATGCCTGGAGTGTGGAAAGAGCTTCACTCAGAGATCACATCTACGCTCACATCAAAAGACTAACACTAGGGAGAAACCCTTCGAATGCCTAGAGTGTGGAAAGTGCTTCACTCACAATTCAAATCTACATTCACATCAAAAAATTCACAGTGCGGAGAAATCCTATACATGCTTAGCCTGTGGACAGAGTTTCACCCACAGTTCAAGTCTACGTTCACATCAAAGGACTCACACTGGGGAGAAACCCTATGAATGCCTGGAGTGTGGAAAACGTTTTGCTCAGAGTTCAGCTCTACGTTCACATCAAAGGACTCACACTGGGGAGAAACCCTTTGAATGCCTGGAGTGCGGAAAGAGCTTCACTCAGAGTTCAGGTCTACGCTCACATGAAAGGACTCACACTGGGGAGAAACCTTACAAATGCCTGGAGTGTGGAAAGAGTTTTGCTCACAGTTCAGCTCTACGTGTACATCAAAGGACTCACACTGCGTAGAAACCCTATACGTGCCTAGAGTATGGACAAAGCTCCCACTGCAGTTCAGGTCTATGTTCACATCAATGAACTCACACTGGGGACAAACCCTATATACCCATACAGCGTGTGCATAGATCTTCTTGGAGAATTGAACTCTACATAGACACAGAATTCACATTGAACTAGAACCCGGAACAACCTCAGTACCAGACAACTTCACCCGGTGTCCTGGAGCGGCGACAAGATGGCTACGTGCCCATAGATTGAAAGCACATCCTGCAAAAACCAAAATCTTGTGGCCTGGCTGTCCGTCAGAATTGGTCGGTCCATTACCACCTTTTGAAGGGGAGCCGTTAGCCCCTTCCCCCCTGTGAAGAGTCTCATTGGTGTGATCCTGGATTCCAAAATGGCGATGGAAGCCCAGATGGCCTCCACGAGTCAAAGGGCCTTCTTTCAGCTACGCCAAGCGAGGCCGTTGGCGCCATAATTACCAACAGAGGCGCTGGCTACGGTAATCCATGCCACAGTTATGTCGAGGCTGGATTACTGCAATGCTTTGTATGTGGGCTTACCTCGAGCAGCACTTTGCAAGATCCAAATTGTGCAAAATGCAGCCGCTGGACTCCTCACAAGAACATCAATGAGGTGCCATATAACGCCGTCCTTGCAGCGCTTGCATTGGCTGCCGGTTGAACACAGAGTCCTCTACGAGACCCTGGTCCTGGCATTCAAGGCCTTTCGAGGTCAGGGTCCTCCTTACCTAAGAGACCGTTGAACGCCACTCCACCACCAGAGACTGCCAGGGTCAGCTCATGAGCATCTCCTCTATGATGTCCCTGGCCCTAGAGAGGTCCCTTTGGAGCCCACAAGACAGAGATCCTTCTCCATTGCAGCCCCAACCTTGTGGAACTACCTCTCGCCAGACCAAAGAGCCACTCCCGATCTACATACATGTTTAGGGGCACTCAAGACACGGCTCTTCAGAAGAGCCTATGATTGTTAAGTAACAAGCTGTGACTATGTAACCTGTGTAAGCCGCCCAGATAACCTTTGGTGGAGGGCCACTCATCTCTATCTATCTATCTATCTATCTATCTATCCTGTATATATATATATTGGAGAGAGCAGTGGTGCCTGGCCCCAGAGGCACGCTCTAAGAGTTTTCCAAACTTTTAATGTTGGCAATACTCTTTTTAGACATACATCCTTTTGTGACAGGATCATTCCGTTTAACTAGCATACCGGAGGGTAAACCAGCCCCATATAAGATATTCTATCTCGATGTTCTCTCTCTCTCTCTCTCTCTCTCTCTCTCTCTCTCTCTCTCTCTCTCTCTCTAGCTTGGGGACCCGGCCCTGCCCGTGTTAGTGGAGGAAGGCATTGTGTGCCAAGGTTGGTCCTTACCAGATGTCTACGTGGCTCGCAGTGGTCTGAGGAAGTTAGTGAAGGTACTGCAAGTCCCATCGGCTATGGCCCACCCCCCTCCAAACAGCACCAGGATGTAGAATGAGTCATGGGGGCTCTGTGTCCCAAGTTTGGTCTTGGTCACTGTAGGTCTTGGAAAGTGTACTTAAAGTCCCATGGGCCCACTGGCAGGATGTAAAGTGGGTTATGGGAGCATTGTGTGCCAAGTTTGGTCTTGATCAGTCACTGGATGAGGGTCGTGGCAGGCTCGGGAAGTAAGTGGAGGTAGGTGAAATCCCATCATCCATGGTCAGTCCTCCTCTAAACTGCAGTAGGCTGGAGCCTGTGTCATGGGGCGCTGTGTGGCAAGTTTAGTCTGTATCGGTCTTTGTTCAGGGCCGCAGTGGTCTGTGGGGAATGAAGGTTTTGAAAGTAGTACAAACCCCATAATCTGTGGAGGTACTTCAAGTCCCATCACCCATGGCCCACCCTCCTCCAAACTGCAGTAGAATGTAGCGTGGGTCACAGGGGCTCTGTGTGCCAAGGTTGGTTACTGTCAATTCAGGCCATACACAATGTCCCATGAGCTAGTCGGGAAAATCAAGTTAATGAAGCCTTACTGTCAATTCAGGCCTTATACAGTATCCCATTAGGTGAGCCCTGGTCAGGAAAATAAAGCCTTGCTGTCAATTTGGGGCCTGGTCTGTGGGAAGTGAATCGGGTGAAGGTACGGCAAATCCCATCATTTGAGGCCCATCCTGCCCCAACCTGAGCCAGGCTGTAAAGTGGGCCATTGGACCTCTGTGTGTCAAGTTTGGTCCTGATCTGTAATTGGTGTGGGCCAGAATGCTCTAAGGAAGTGAGTTAAAGTACTGCACATCCCATAATCCGTGATGGGTCATAGGGGCTCGGTGTGCCAAGGCTGGTTTCTGTTAATTCAGGCCATGCACAATGTCCCATTAACTGAGGCCTAGTCAGGAAAATCAAGTTAATGAAGCCTTACTGTCAATTTTGGGCCTGGTCTGTGATTTGCAGGGGCTGCAGGGTTGTCTGGGAAGCGAATCAGACGAAGGTGCTGCAAATCCCATCATTCGTGGCCCATCCTGCCCTCAACTCTCTTTTGGGGCCTGCAATGGAAGTGGTGTCTGGTAACTTTAAAAGGCCGAATGGCAGGCATTCCGTTTAACTAGCCCAGTGTTTCCCAACCTTTTCTGAGCCGCGGCACACTTTCTACATTTGCAAAATCCCGGGGCAAACCACCAACCAAAAGGACACAAAACGACACTCTAACACAGTCATACATACAGTTAATATGTCTTTAAATGCATTTATACACTCAGTGTGAAACCTGGGCCTGTTTCGATGAACACAACATAGACATCCTGGCAGGAATGGCAGAAAGACACAAACTTCCCACACAGAACTCCCATAACCAAGAGAAAATGCTAGAAGAGTTAGGTGGTCATTGACCTTGAGTTTTGGAGTTGTAGTTCACCTATATCCAGAGAGCACTGTGGACTCAAACAATGTTGGATCAGGACCAAACTTGGCATGCATACTCAATATGACCAAATGTGAACGCAGATGGAGTTCAGTGGAAATAGACCTTGACATTTGGGAGTTGTAGTTGCTGGGATTTATAGTTCCCCTACAATCAAAGAGCATTCTGAACCCCACCAATGACAGAACTGGGCCAAACTTCCCACACAGAACCCCCAGGAGGCAAGAGGAGGTCTCTACTTGGGGAAAGGGAGGCGGGCCTTCCCAATGCATGGAGAGGGAGAGACCAAGTAGGCAACGGGTGGGGAGGGGGGTGGTTATAATTTTGTGCCTTTATAGAGGTAGGTTTCTTAGGGTTTTTATACATCAACACACTAGACTACCCCCCCCCCCCTTCCTGGAGGTTCAAATTTCCCACGGCACACCTGATGATCTCTCACAGCACACTAGTGTGCCCTAGCACACTGGTTGGGAAACACTGAACTAGCATACCGGAGGGTAAACCAACCCCATATAAGATGTTCTATCTCGATGTCTGTCTGTCTGTCTGTCTCTCTCTATACTGTATATATATATATAAACGCTCTATTTGTTTTGATTGCAATTCTAACTGAAAATCCGCTGGACAAATTGCTGCCAAATTTGGCTACAAGCGACCGACTAACTCAAGGAGTGGCCATCCCTTTAAAAGTGATTTTGTCTTTTGGGAGTTGTAGTTGTTGGGATTTATAGCTAATAACGTATAATGTAAGAGCATTCTGGACTCCCAGCAAAATGGTGGAGTGGACTCAAACACTGATGGATCTGGACCAAACTTGGCATGAATACTCAATACACCCAAATGTGAACACTGGTGGTGTTTGGGTTAAATAGACCTTGACATTTGGGAGTGGCAGTTGCTGGGGTTTATAGTTCACCTGCAATCAAAGAGCATTCTGAACCCCACCAACAGTAGAATTGGCCAAACTTCCCACGCAGGACCCCATGACCAACAGAAAATTCTGTGTTCTGGTGGATTTTGGTGACCTTTCTGGCACCCCCTCGTGACCCCCCCCCCCCCCAGGGGCCTGACTCCCAGGTTGAGAAATGCTGTCTGAAGGCCACCCAGTCCAGCTCCCTTCACCAGGGCAAGAAAACATAATCAAAGCCCTCCCGACAAAGAGCCATCCAGCCATAGATGTCTATACAGTGTTCCCTCGCTATATCGCGTTTCGCTTATTGCGGACTTGCCGTTTCCCAGGTCTGCAACAAGCGCCGGGGGGGGGCAGGCACTGGGCCTTACCCTGTCTCTGCCTGCACGGCATCAGCCTCCTCCTCAGACGTGGCCTCAGCCCAGCCTGGCAGTGCCACCAACAGCGCCCAAGGGGCCTCCGAGGCAGGAGAAGCAGACTTGGCGAAGAGGACGGGGCTGGTGCCGAGTGGGTGGAGCATCCTGACTTTGCGGATTTTCACATATTGTGGGCGGTCCTGGAACGGATCCCTCGCGATAAGAGAGGGAGCACTGTATATGATTCACACAGACACATACATGTATATGACAGATCTAGTATCCTAGATTTGAAAGGCACCTCTCAAGAAGGAGAAGTGTATGTTGCGTGCTCTAGAGGAGGCAAGGCAGGCCCCCGTCTCTACACCAACCCCGATAAGTAACAGAAAATACTCCCTACCCACAAGCAGAAAGACATTGCAGATGTTAGAATCCAACAGTTTTTCATCACTTTATTTTGCAGATCAACAGGCGGCCACAGCAGTGCGTGGCAGGGAACCGCTAGTATATATATATGTGTGTATAATAGAGGGATATATAGATATAAGCTTCATATAATTTTTACTGTATAATAATAATAATAACACTGGTTTTCTGCCGCTTCTGCGGCTGTTCATTTGTATTCTGCTTCTGTGTCCCACTGGTCAGTGGATGTCCAGAATCAGCAGCGTCCACCGCGGCCCTTTTCGTCCTGGGCGACCACCGAGCCAGTACAGGCTTTGTTTGGGTTTGATTCTCCGTAGTGCTGATGGGTTCGGTGCTCTGAGTTCCACTCCTCAGCTGAGACCTCTCTGGCTTGGTTGGACCCGCTGGCAGTTACACTACCGCCAGCACAGCTCTCGGCATCCTTGGAGCAGCTAAGCCCCCCGCCCCCACGAGAAGGTGGCCCCCATCGAGGGGCATGCACTGGCAGAATGTGCAGAGGGAAGCGAAGAACCTGCGTGGATTGAAGTCAGTAATTGTTGCTTATGCTTTGATATTTTTTTAATCGTCTTTATTGTGAGTATTTTCACAATCATAAAACGAAGCATGATTGATTGTGTGAAAGGTGGGAGGGGGTCGTATGGGGAGGGAGGGGGTCGTATGGGGGGGGGGGTTAGGTATAGGGGGAGGTGTCAAGGGGTGCGGAAAAAGAAAAAAAAGAGACAAAAAAATAACATGAATAAAACCCAAGAAAGACAGAAAGACCCACTGAGAAGAGAAACGAGAGGCGCCCCCTCCCCCCCAGCCCACTCCACAGGGAAATTGTCCAATTCTTGTAATTCAAAGGTCGAGTGGGTTCATGGTATAGGTATGCCTGGCCTTCTTTCTTTTCTTTCTCCTTCTCTTGACCTTTTAAAATTGGCTGCGTTACCTTCATGTCTTTTCAATATGTTCTCTCGGTTGCCAGTCGGTCTTGTTTTTGGAGTTTGGGTCGTAAAGCGAGTCCGTGTCCATAGAGTCCCTTATTTGGATCACCCAGGACTCTATGGTCGGGAGTTCCTTCTTTTTCCATTGACGACTTGCCAAGACTCTCCTTCCCGCAGTGGCCATGTCAAACCATACGTTGCCATTGTTGTTTTCCTTGGTCAAAATCCATCAAATTGAGAAGGTAGCATTCCGCTTTTGGATCACATTTATATTTCCATATCCTTTGTATATGTATATCTATGTTCTTCCATAGTTTTTTTACATTTTTTACAAGCCCACCAGACATGATGATGGGTACCCATTTGCTCCCCACATTTCCAACAACCATTATTTAGATTCTTAGAGGACTTTGCCCGCTTTTGGGGCGTTCGGTGCCATCGGGAAAACATCTCATACCAATTTTCTGAGTATTTTAGCTCCCCCCCCCCACATCTCCTCTTAATCTTCTAGCAAGGTAGCGTGACCAAATTCCTCTGCCCACGTGATCGTATCGCCTTCTGTTAATGCGGCCTCCGTGTCCCATTCCAAAAGCTTCCTATATATAATATCTGTGTTTGTTTTTTAAATCAGATTTCATGACTCTGTTCCCGGTTGTTTCTCGTGAGGGAAACCATTCCTTCCGCTGCCTTGAGACTCTCCGTTCTCTGGGCAAACAAGTGGCACCACGTCAGCCCTTTGCCCCTTTCTCTTGATACGTCTAGTGGTTTGAACTTCCGAGTATTGCTTTGTTTTTCTAACCACGTTTTATATGTCTGCCACTTGGTCCTTGGCGTTTCCTTTTCATGTTGAGCCTCAATTGGTGAGAGCTCCTCCCTGTCAGCCGTGCCACCCCCCCCCCCCCGGGGGCTCCTCCAGGTCAAGCCCGTCCCTTCGAGGATGCCGTCCACCCACCCACCCGCCTTGCCCTTGGTCGGCCCCTCTTCCTTTTTCCCTCCCTTTCCCCCAGCATCATCCCCAAATGCACTGTCTGTATATGGGGACCACATCTCTCCCAAACCTTGAGAACCTACAAGTCACTTCCGGAGTGAGAATTGGCCGTCTCCAAAAGGGACGCCCAGGTGTGTTACCATCCCGTGAGAGGCTTCTCTTTAAAGATATGTGAAAGGTCCGGGGTGGGGGAAATAACTCTTATCTGCTTGAGGCAGGTGTGAATGTGATATCCTTTGAAAAGCCTTGCAGCTTAACAGCCTGGCTTCTTCCTGCCTGTGAGAAATCTTTGTGGGGCCAGCTTGATTTCTTGAGAGAGGGAGGTCCAGAGGTGTGTGTGTGTGGGGGGGGGGACACACAGGGAAGACCCTCCCTCCCCCCTCCTTCCCATTCCCATCAGTCGTGCTTGGGATAACGGAGGTGGGACTGAGAGCAGGGCCTCCTCCGATGACCGCAGTGCCCGGGCTGGTTTGTCAAAGGAGATGCAATGGGCCAAGTAGCCTGGACCCGAGCCGAAGGAGTCGGGTCTTTTCTGCCGTTTTGTGCCTTGAAGGAGAAGCTTGGAAGGTCAGAGAGACCGAGAGAAGGAAGGCCGTTGATCTCAATCTATGAATATAAGAACAAAGAGGCAATGCGATGGGCAGTCAAACATAAATCAATATTGTATTGTAAACATCAGCATTGTGATACACAAGTATCCAAACATTAACAAATAATATGGTGCAATCCTCTCACTTTAAGGAAATCAACGGCCGTTGCATGCAAGCATCCCTCTATATATATCAAAACAAAATACAAACAGGCAGTACTGGGACTTCCCAGCAATATAGTCAGTGGTGCTCCAGGACACACAACCCTCACTGTACTCCCATTGCATCAGCGGCCTTCTCCCATTGGGGGGACCTGAAAACAACATTTGGTAAGCTTACCCTTTCCTACCCTGCCCATCGACCCACCTATGTTCCTTTAAGAGGCATTATATTGTGTTTATTTTATGTACAGTTGTGTATATTCCCGGGTGTGGATCGTCCTGAGGAAGGACCGAAACGGAAAGATCTCGGCACTTCATCCGTCGACGACACACCTCCTCCACCTTGGAACTATTATTATTTACTTGGGAACCTCTCCACGCTGCATTTGCCAGGCCGTTTGCAACGCTCACGAGCATCCTTGTTTACAGTAAACTGCACTCCGGCCCCCACTTTTGGGAGGGCGGAGACACGTCCCGCCCGACGCGCCTGTTTGTTGCGCTCTTGCCCGGAATCCCGGGTTGAAGGCTTTTCAGCCACAAGTCACACGGGGGGCTTTGTTTATCTTTATTTTCATTGTGAGGACCTATTTAGTGTCCTGCAGCACCACTGACTATATTGCTGGGAAGTCCCAGTACTGCCTGTTTGTATTTTGTTTTGATATATATAGAGGGACGCTTGCATGCAACGGCCGTTGATTTCCTTAAAGTGAGAGGATTGCACCATATTATTTGTTAATGTTTGGATACTTGTGTATCACAATGCTGATGTTTACAATACAATATTGATTTATGTTTGACTGCCCATCGCATTGCCTCTTTGTTCTTATATTCATTGATTAACAGGGGGTTCGACTGTATTGTACACATATTTAGCTACCGTTGATCTCAATCTGCCAACGTAACTTGTAAGGATCACTCAAAGCGGTTCCGAAAAGACCCACAAGGACACGTCCCGGATATCTCTCAAGCCCTTTACTGTGAGCAGTCACATACAGGTGTAAAGCAGAGAGTGAAGTGCACAGCAAGGCCCGATCTTTACATAGCAAATGCATTCATGCCCCCTGTCTGTCAAGCTCAGGATTGACGCCCCTTGAGTTTCGGCGCCACAATAGTAACGGCCCTTCTTTCCCGGCCTCGAGCCAGGCTCTCAGGCCTGCAGCTGGGTTTATCTGCTTGGAACGGAGCCCAAGGTCGGAGCATGGTGTAGCTCTGAGCTTGCGGTTCCTTACAGTAACTTACACACGGTAGCCTTTCATGTTCCCAATGTTTTCCTCCTTTTTTCTTTTTACTGTTTATTAGCGGGGAGAGAAATACAATGGGAGTACAGTGAGGGTTGTGGGGAGGCTAAGAGGGGAAAGTAAGGGACAGTAAGCGGGGAGAGAAATACAATGGGAGTACAGTGAGGGTTGTGGGGAGGCTAAGAGGGGAAAGTAAGGGACAGTAAGCGGGGAGAAATACAATGGGAGTACAGTGAGGGTTGTGGGGGAGGCTAAGAGGGGAAAGTAAGGGACAGTAAGCGGGGAGAGAAATACAATGGGAGTACAGTGAGGGTTGGGGGGAGGCTAAGGGGAAAGTAAGGGACAGTAAGCGGGGAGAGAAATACAATGGGAGTACAGTGAGGGTTGTGGGGAGGCTAAGAGGGGGAAAGTAAGGGACAGTAGGCGGGGAGAGAAATACAATGGGAGTACAGTGAGGGTTGTGGGGAGGCTAAGGGGAAAGTAAGGACAGGAAAGTAAGGGACAGTAAGTGGGGAGAGAAACACAATGGGAGTACAGTGAGGGTTGTGGGGAGGCTAAGAGGGGAAAAGGGACAGTAAGAGGGGAGGCTAAGGGACAGTAAGGGACAGTAAGGGGAGAGAAATACAATGGGAGTACAGTGAGGGTTGTGGGGAGGCTAAGAGGGAAAGTAAGGGACAGTAGGGTTGTGGGGGGGAGAGAAATACAATGGGAGTACAGTGAGGGTTGTGGGGAGGCTAAGAGGGGAAAGTAAGGGACAGTAAGCGGGGAGAGAAATACAATGGGAGTACAGTGAGGGTTGTGGGGAGGCTAAGGGGAAAGTAAGGGACAGTAAGCGGGAGAGAAATACAATGGGAGTACAGTGAGGGTTGTGGGGAGGCTAAGGGGAAAGTAAGGGACAGTAAGCGGGGAGAGAAATACAATGGGGGAGTGGGGAGGCAGAGGGAGGGTTGTGGGAAACACAAGGAGTACAGTGAGGGTGTGGGGGAGGCTAAGGGGGAAAGTAAGGGACAGTAAGCGGGGAGAGAAATACAATGGGAGTACAGTGAGGGTTGTGGGGAGGCTAAGAGGGGAAAGTAAGGGACAGTAAGCGGGGAGAGAAATACAATGGGAGTACAGTGAGGGTTGTGGGGAGGCTAAGAGGGGAAAGTAAGGGACAGTAAGCGGGAGAGAAAAACAATGGGAGTACAGTGAGGGTTGTGGGGAGGCTAAGAGGGGAAAGTAAGGGACAGTAAGCGGGGAGAGAAATACAATGGGAGTACAGTGAGGGTTGTGGGGAGGCTAAGAGGGGAAAGTAAGGGACAGTAAGCGGGGAGAGAAATACAATGGGAGTACAGTGAGGGTTGTGGGGAGGCTAAGAGGGAAAGTAAGGGGAGTAAGCGGGGAGAGAAATACAATGGGAGTACAGTGAGGGTTGTGGGGAGGCTAAGAGGGAGAGAAATACAATGGGAGTACAGTGAGGGTTGTGGGGAGGCTAAGAGGGGAAAGTAAGGGACAGTAAGCGGGGAGAGAAATACAATGGGAGTACAGTGAGGGTTGTGGGGAGGCTAAGAGGGGAAAGTAAGGGACAGGGGAGAGAAATACAATGGGAGTACAGTGAGGGTTGTGGGGAGGCTAAGAGGGGAAAGTAAGGGACAGTAAGGGAGAGAAATACAATGGGAGTACAGTGAGGGTTGTGGGGAGGCTAAGAGGGGAAAGTAAGG
>JARBWK010000007.1:154389776-154503038 GCA_030556195.1 Anolis apletophallus | reverse complement strand
GACGAGGACTCAGTGGAGCTCTGGGTTGAAATGACAGGAAAGAAAGGAGATTCCGTCTGAACATGAGGAAGAACTTCCTGGCCATGAGGAGACCTGTTCAGCAGTGGAACTCTCTGCCTCTGATTCCAGTGGAAGCTCCTTCCTTGGAGGCTTTTAAACAGAAGCCCCAGCAACATGACAAGGAGAGAAAGTCAAGCCACCAAAGACCTCAACTCAGATCCAGACATCACCCTTCTCCCAGCACACACGGGGAATGCCACAGTAATCATGGAAAGAGAAGAATACGAAGCTGAGACCAGGCAACTCCTGGATCCCACAATAGACAATGAACTAAAAAACAGACCCAACCACCAAAAAACCAGAAACACTAACACTCTGGTCAAGAACCCCTCAATCCACTTCAACATACGCCAACTACTATGCAAACCGGAAGCCCTCCCACCGAGGCTTTACGGACTCCCAAAAATCCCTAAGGACTCCACCCCTCTCGGACCCACTGTGAGGGCCACTGGATCCCCGCATACGATTTGGCAAATTTTTTGGCTGCACAGCTACAAACCCGCAGTGGGCTCACTATGCACTACATCAGGGCTGTCCAACTTCTACCGGCCCAAGGGCCGGAATCCCGGTCAATGATCACCTGGGGGGCCGCAGTGTGAAAAAGTTGAAAAAACATATATATTTCAATATGATATCACAATAAATCAGAAATTATGTACTTCAAAGTAAATAAATTAGTAAAACGGGAAATAGATAGAATAACCAAAATTGGCAAGGGGAAAGGGAAAATAAAATACTTGGGGGTGACACTACAAAAAAACATAGATAAGATGAAGAAGAGCAACTACAAGGAGGCATGGAAAAAAGTCCTTAAGACCATGAAAAGATGGAAGGGAAAAAATTTGAATATTTTTAGTAAAATAAAAGCAGCAAAAATGTTCTTAATTCCAAGATTAATGTATCTATTCCAGGTTCTCCCACTAGAAATTAATCCTAAACAAATAAAAATTTGGGATAGGACCATTAGAGAATGGATCTGGAGTGAAAAGAAACCTAGAATCTCAAATAAAGTATACTATACACACCAGGAGGAATTAGGATGGGGATTACCAAATTTGGAATTTTATTATGAAGGGTTCCAACTAAAATCACTGATAGAAAACAGTGTAAGGAGAGAAGAAAAATGGTGCAGAATAGAAGAGGCAGTAAACAATGGAGAGGGGAAATTTGGGATTTTCACTGGAAATCTAGAGGCTTCCATTAAAAAAACAAGAGGTCCTAGAAGACTAGCATTAAAGATATGGAAAAAAATGGAAACCACTATGGATGCCGGATATAGTAAAATTGACACCACTAGAAAGTTTATACGGAAAAGAGTTTGGCCATAAATGGTGGGAAGATATGAAAGATAAAGGCTATTACTGCATAAAGGATATGTACGACATAAATGGCCAATTGATCCCCATGAACAGGATAATAGAAAAAATGGGAAATAAAAACTGGATAAAAATATTGGGGCTATATAACAAACTCAAACAAGGGAAATATGGAGAATGTTTAAGCAAAGAAAATAAATTTGAGAACATACTTATGAAAGGACAGAAGACATTGAAAGGTTTAGTAGGAGAATTATATAAAACAATGATAAAAGACGAGGAATATGTAGTCAGAACATTACAAAACAAATGGCAGAACGAAGGGATACTCACAAAACAAAGTATTGAGGAATTAAAGAAGGGGGGTAAACAAAATTAAAATGGAAAAATATAAAGAATTAGAAAGGAAATTTCTCTGAAATGGTATAGGACACCAGCTCAATTAGCAAACATGGGTACAGGACTAAGTCCGATGTGCTGGCACTGCAAAGCAGGGCAAGGCTGGTATGCACATATGTGGTGGGATTGTTCGAATGCAAAAACTTTTTGGAACAAGATCATTAGTAAAATGGGGAAACTTTTCAAGATAACAATCCAGGTCAACATGGAATTTATGTTGATGGCAACCACAGGGAATAAAAATATCACGGCGAAGAACCAGGATTTATTCAAAGCAATGATTCTAGCAGGAAAAGCAGTAATCGCCTGGGGGTGGAGAGATGTAAAAAAATGGAATTTGGAAAATTGGAATAACTATCTATTTGAACAAGTCCAATCAGATATTATCGCTTGTATAACCCAAGAAGACTCACAGGGGACAAAACAGAAGTAATTAAAGAGAAATGGGCAACATATATAAAATGGGTAGAAGAAGGTGAAGCCAACACAGATATTGCACAAAGACTTCAAAAATTGTGTTCGTGGTTAAAAATAAAGATTTAGAGAGGAAAGTGGTTGGGGGGGGGGTTAGGGCAGGGGGGTGGGAGGAGTTGGGAGAAAATAATAAATGAAAAGAAATATGAACGAATCTGTAAAGAATGGGAAGAGAAAATATAGAAAAATGTTTATGATAATGCATGTTTGCAATGGATAATGATTATTTGTTCAAATATGTTTCTTTTCAATAAAAAATATTTGATTAAAAAAATATCACAATGTATTGAATGTGAATGGTCTTGCACAGGAATGAGTTCAGTTTTCGTTTTCCTCAGATCATGTCAGTAATGGAATAGGTTGAAGCATCATTACCCATTCATTTTGCAAGAGCTCTGCGCAAGGTTTGCCATCCTGTTCTAAGAAGTCGGGACATTCACTTTTCAAAAGGGTTCCTCTCTTTTATTCTTTTATTTTATTCTTATTTTATTTTAATTTATAAAAGAATAAAAGGAAGAGAGGGAGGAAGTAAGATGGATAGAGGGAAGAAATGAGGGAGGAATAAATGCAAGAATAAAAGGAAATAGTTAAAGAAAAATAAAATAAAAATAAATAAAAATAAAAAATAAAATAAAAGCAAGAATAAAAGCAAGGAAGGAAGGAAGGAAGGATGGATGGATGGAAGGAAGGAGCCCACCCGGGCAAAACAGCCCTCTGCTCCAGCCTACCTTACTTCGGTATCCTTCCCAAACGACTGCTGCCCAAAGGGAGCTCCACACAGCCTTGCTCCGGTCCGGCTTCTCTCTTCCAACGAGGATCCAGGAGCCGGAGCACGAGAGAGGCGAAGACACAGCAGAAGAGTACTTCCTGTACTCTTCGAGTCTCAAAGGAAATGGCGCCGGGCAAGGGAAGCTGGGACTTGTAGTCCTTTGGCTCCGCGGCGTCATTTCCTGTCCTGGCTCATTTCCTGTCTGCTGAAGAGCCAGGACAGGTAATGGCGGACGGCTGTGCTGCCGCTACAATTTTTCCAAAAAAAATTAATTTCTTTAAAAAAAAATTTTAATAAAAAAAACCCAGCTGATGTCTTGCAGGAGGGTAGGCGGGCCGTATCCAAGGGGCTGGCAGGCCGTGTGTGGTCCGGGGACCACCTGTTGGACAGGCCCGCGCTACATGAACGACTCAGCCCACTTCATAGAAAAACCCACCAGCCTCAAGCTCAACACCAATGACAAGCGGATCAGCTTCCATGTGGCCTCTCCATTTATTTACTTACTAGCTTGGGGACCCGGCGGTGCCCGGGTCATTTGAGAAGTGCAGAAGGATGTAGAGTGGGTCATGGGGGCTCTGTGTGGCAAGTTTGGTCTTGATCCATCATTATTGGGAGTTGCAGTGGTATCATGAAATTACTGAAGGTAGTGGAAGTCCCATCATCTCTGGTCCACCCTCCCCCAAAGTGTAGTAGGATGTAGATTGGGTCATGGGGGCTCTGTGCGCCAAGTTTGGTCTGTATTGGTGAATGGATGAGGGTTGCATTGGTTTTAGGAAGTGAGTGAAGGTACTTCAAGTCCCATCATCTGTGGTCCGTCTCACACAAAACAGCACCAGGATGTAGAGTGGGTCATGAGGGCTCTGTGTGCCAGGTTTGGTGTTGATCAGTCATTGGATTAGGTTCGTAGCAGGCTTGGAAAGTGAGGGAAGATACTGCAAGTCCCATCATCCATGTTCTGGCCCCCTCCAAAGTTCAGTAGGATGTAGAGTGGGTCACTGGGGCTCTGTGTGCCAAGTGTGGTCTTTCTCGGTGTTTGTTGTGGGCCGCAGTTGTCTGTGGGAACAGAGGGGTGTGAAAGTACTACAAATCCCATCATCCATTGTCAGTCCTCCCCCGAACCTCACCAGGACATGAAGGCAGTCATGGGGGTTATGTGTACCAAGTGTGGTCTCAATCAGTAATTGGATGAGGGTCGCAGCGGACTTGGGAAGTGATTAGAGGTACTCCACGTCCCATCATCCATGGTCCACCCTCCTCCGATCTGCACCAGGATGTAGAGTGGGTCATGGGGGCTCTGTGTTGCAGGTTTCGTATTGATCAGTCATAGGATTAGGTTTGTAGCAGTCTTGGAAAATGAGGGAAGGTACTGCAAGTCCCATCATCCATGTTCTGGCCCCCTCCAAACTTCAGTAGCATGTAGAGTGGGTCACTGGGGCTCTGTCTGCCAAGTGTGGTCTTTATCAGTGTTTGTTGGGGGCCACAGTTGTCTGTGGGAACAGAGGGGTGTGAAAGTACTACAAATCCCATCATCCATTGTCAGTCCTCCCCCAAACCTCACCAGGATGTGAAGGCAGCCATAGGGGTTATGTATGCCAAGTTTGGTCTCGATCAGTGATTGGATGAGGGTTGCAGCGGACTTGGGAAGTGAGTAGAGGTACTTCAAGTCCCATCATCCATGGTCCACTCTCCTCCAAACTGCACCAGGACGTAGAGTGGGTCATGGGGGCTGTGTGTGCTAAGTGTGGTCTGTATTGGTCCTTTTTGGTGGCCTCAGTGGTCTGTGGGAACCAAAGTGTTTGAAAGTACTACAAATCCCATAATCCGTGGGTCATGTCCCCCGAACCGCACCCGGACGTAAAGGGGGTTAGGGGGGTAATGTGTACCAAGTTTGGTGCAGGTCCATCACCCGTGCTGGTCGCTGTGGCCTGTGAAAGTGGCTGCCACATATCTGCCCTTCTGGCCTGTGAAAGTGGCTGCCACATATCCGCCCTTCCGCTCTCCCGCCCTCCGCACACATACATACATACATACAAACATTCTGCTTTATAAAGGTATATACAGACAGATTGGGTTCCTAGGCCGCCACTCCCGGAGTGGCTCAGGCGGCTCACAAGACAACAGAGTACAGCAAGAAACATTAAAAAACACTAACATTTAAGCAAAAGGACGGTAACACAGTGGCGCTAAGCATAGCACGGCAGTATTTGGCTGTTCAATAGTTGGGCCTAGGTTACAAAGGCCCGCCAGAACCACCAGGTTTCACAGGCTTTGCGAAAAGCCAAGATGTCGCAGAGAGACCTGGTCTCCGGCGGCAGGGAGTTCCAGAGTGTGGGGGCTACGATGGTAAAAGCCCCCCTCCTCCTTGTTGAAGTGAGGCGGTAGGTTTTTGCACTTGGAATAAAGAGAAGATCCTGGTCTTCTGATCTCAGTGGTCTCTGGGGACAATATGGGGTCAGGCGGTCCCTCGGGGACACTGGCCCCAGACCATACAAGGCCTTGAAGGTCAAAACCAACACTTTGAAGGCGACCCGGAATTCAACCGGCAGCCAGTGCAGTTGCCGCAGAATGGGCGGGATGGGATGGCCCACCGGCGTGCCTGTAAGCACCCGGGCTGCAGCGATCTGCACCAGCTTCAGCTTCCGGATCACCGGCAGAGGTAGACCAATGTAAAGAGTGCTACAGTAGTCTAGCTTCCCTCCGTGGCCTCACCACAAGTAGGACAATGACTTCTAGGAGCAGAAAGATGGAGTGGCCATGGGGAGGAAGCTTCTACATGGAGCACTTTGGGAACAGCAAGAAAACACTCACTACACGGCTCAAATATGTGGGTGACCCCTTCACCATTTGAAGCCACGGAGGAGAAGAACCCGACCCGTTCCTGAACAGCATCCGCCCAAACGTCCAATTCACCCAGGAAAAAGACCACGAAGGAAACCTGCCACCTCTCGATGTCCTCGTCATCCGCAAACCAGATCAAGAATTGGGTCACAGAGTTCATAGAGAACCTTCACACACGGAGAGAGACCGACATCAACACGCCAACCATCACCCAAGTCAAAAAAGAACCTGGCAGACCACGCAAAAGGAACCTGCCAAGCCCACCTCCTCCAAGGGGAACAGGACCCCCCAACCGGGCTTGACAGGGCAACGGAGGCTCCACCACCGGCATCAGAGGAGCTGCGAGGCCGAGAAGGAGCCACGAGAGTCAAGGCCAAGATCCACCCGGAGGAAAAGGGTCCTTCCCAGACATCAAGGGAACCACTGGCCGCAGAGGGAGGCGGATGGGGAAACACAGCATACAAACTACAGACCCACGAAGGGAATCCAACCAGCGCCCCGTCCAGCAAAGGACAAGAGGGACCCCCTCCCCTGGGCAGGCGAGTCGACTGCATTCCAGGCAGCTGTGGGCAAGAAGTCTCCATAGATGGGGGCCCCCAAACTCAGCATTGCCCAAACATGGAAGGCACTGCAGACCACGTCAACCAGAGAAATCAGCCATAGCAGAGGAATCAGCCTGGACACAGCGCATGATTTGAGAGCACAGAAGTGCTGGACCACTCTGACCGCCCCCACGTTCGGCGACACAGAGAAGCCACCGAGGTCCACAAGACACAGGTGGACAATTTCAAGAGAAAGAACCATGAAGCGGAACAAAATCTGGCGACTAGTCATAAAAATCCTCTAAAATCAGGAGAGCAAATAAAGAACAACACCCGAAAACAGGGGAACTCCCGACAGGAAACAATCAGGGCCAGCTAACCACCTCCCAACAAAGGATTCCCCCGGGCAGTAAGAAGCCAGGCCTTGAACACCACTAGGCCCCTAAATGCTAGTCAAGTTGGCCAGTGGCAGCCTTCACACTTGCCTCCAGCGCACAAGAGTTCTTTCTCCCACCCTGGAGGCTTTGAGACAGAGGCCGGGTGGCCATCTGCCGGGAGTGCTCTGATTTCTTTGCACATCATGTTTGCAAATGGGTACATTATAAATTGTATGCTGATGCTTTTATGTTTATTTATTTATTTATTTATTTATTATTCGGTTTTATATTCCGCTCCTCCCAGCAGGCTCGGGGCGGATCACAAGCAAACAAGCCATAAAAACATACAATAAAACATACAGTAAAAGCAGTAAAACACAATGCATAACCTCGATGTTACAGGCTACGATTTCTTGACTAAGCGAGACAAACCAGTTGAGTTTGGATTTACCCAAACGCTAGCCTGAAGAGAGCCGTCTTACATTCCCTTCGAAAAGGGAGGAGTTCGGAGACCATTCGAACATGGTCGGGGAGCGAATTCCAGAGTGCTGGAGCCGCCGCAGAGAAAGCTCTCTGTCTTGTACTGGACAGGTGGCAGGCGCGGGACGATGGTACAACCCACAAATTTTGCTCTTCCGAGCGCAGTGATCTCGGGGGAACATCCGGGGTAAGGCGGTCCCTCAGGTACACAGGCCCTAGGCCGTGCAAGGCCTTAAAGGTCAGAACCAGCACCTTGAAGGCAATCCGGTACTCGATGGGAAGCCAGTGCAGTTGCCGGAGGATGGGGGTGATGTGCTCCCTCACTGGCGCTCCCACCAGCAAGCGAGCCACGGCATTCTGCACCAGCTTGAGTTTCCGGACTGTCGCCAAGGGAAGGCCAACGTAGAGGGCGTTACAGTAGTCCAGCCTCGAGATGACCGTCGCTTGGATCACCGTGGCCAGGTCATCTCTGGACAGGTAGGGGGCCAGTCGCCTAGCCTGTCGTAGGTGGAAGAACGACGTCCTGCTGACCACGGAGACCTGGGCCTCCATGGTCAGCAGGGAGTCCAACCTGACACCCAAGCTCTTAACCAAGGGTGACGGGCTAACTAGCTCACCATCCAGGGTAGGCAACCGGCACTCGTCCAGCCCAGGTCGACCAGGCCACAGGATCTCCGTCTTCGACGGGTTCACCTTCAGCCGGCTGGCACGCAGCCATCCAGTCACGGCTTCCAGGCATGTTAAGGCGTTGATGTTCTGGTGAGGTTTGGGAGAGGGAGGTGGATCATGGACGATGGTTTTTGCAGTAGCCTCCCCTCCCCCCCAGCTTCGGCCCCCTCCTCCACAGGCCACTGCAACCCCCACGAATGACGGACCTGGACCGAACATGGGACACAGACCCCACATGGCCCATGATACATCCTGGGGAGGTTGGGGGAGGGTGGGACATGGAGGATGCCATTTGCAGTCCCATCACCTGCTTCTAGGGCCCCCTGAACCCCCCACCCCACACACACTGGTGGGCCTGGACACTGCCCCCCCCCCCAATGACCCCCTTGGCTTCTAGTTGAGGCTTGTGGGAGGGTGGGGCGTGCATGCAGCCCTTTCGCCCTGGTCAAGAGACGGGTGCGACCCCCACGTGCGAGTGGCTTGGGGCAGAGGCCCCTGAATCTACTGGAGGGGTATTGGGAGTTGCAGTTCCCCCGCGCCCAGAGAAACTGAGAGAACCCCCCGCCCCCACCAACGAACTGGACTTAAACTTGGCACAGGGAACCCTCGTGACCCACTGAGCATGCTGGAGGGGTTGGGGGGGGCATGGCCTTGATTTTTGGGAGTTGTAGTTCCCCTCATCCAGAGAAGCAGTGGCGGGAGGGGGGTAAAGGCCTGCCTGAGTTGCCCTGCCACTCCCAGGATGCGAGGCCAGGCCTGCCATCCCCCCATTGTGGTGGATGACACGGCTTCTCCTTCCTCAGGCCCCCTCCCCCAGCTGAGCCCCCTCCCCGCGTCCCCCGCCCAGGCCGCCCTCGCCTGCCAATCAGCCGGGAAGGCAGGCGGAACCCCCCCCCCCCACTCGCCAATACTTGGATCTGCCCCCCCCGCCACACACACACACACGGGGGGGGCGCACCCCGGCCCCCTTGGAGCCACAGGCCCCTCAGGGTCGCCTCCTGCGCGTGGAGGAGAGGGGGGGGCTCCCTTCCCGGCCCGCCTCCTCCTCTCTGCCCCGAGGCCTCGCGCACGCACGCAGCCCGGCCGCCGCCTCAGGCTCACCTCCTCGTCCCGACAGGCCGCGGCTCCGTCTCCCTCGGGAGTGGCGCCGCGAATGGCGCCGGGCGGGCTCCTCCTGCTCCTGCCCTCAGCGTGGCCCCGCCCACCGCCCGCCCCGAGGGCCAATCAGGAGGCCGCGTCAGCTCGCGGCCCCGCCCCCTCTCCGCCCTCCCTCCCTCCCGCGACCCGGAGCCGCCCTTTTCCTTCCCAGGTGGCGGGCGGACTACAACTCCCATCGTGCCACGGGCGGAGTCCCGGACTGCGGGGCGGGGCAGCTCCACTGGGAATGAGAGGCAGAGCAGGCCCCCGTTGGCCTCTCTGTCAGGGCGGGGCCGGGCCAGCGGCAGGAAGCCATGAACCTCCCTCGGAGGGAGGGAGGGAGAGCTCCTTGGCTGAGCTTCCAACAGACACACCTCCCAACCTCCGAGGACGCCTTCGGGCACAGATGCAGGCGAAGCGTCAGGAGAGAGTGCTGCTTCTAGGACAGGCCTGGGCCTCCCTCCCTCCAGGTGTTTTGGACTCCAACTCCCACAATTCCTAGGAACAGGCCTGGGCCAACTTGGCCCCCCCCCCTCCCTCCTCCCCTCCCTCCCTCCAGGTGTTTTGGACTCCAACTCCCACAATTCCTAAGAACAGGCCTGGGCCAACTTGGCCCCCCCTCCCTCCTCCCCTCCCCTCCCTCCCTCCAGGTGTTTTGGACTCCAACTCCCACAATTCCTAGGAACAGGCCTGGGCCAACTTGGCCCCCCCTCCCTCCTCCCTCCAGGTCCAACTCCCTCCCGGTGTTTTGGACTCCAACTCTCCCACAATTCCTAGGAACAGGCCTGGGCCAACTTGGCCCCCCCCCCCCCCTCCCCCTCCCTCCCTCCAGGTGTTTTGGACTCCAACTCCCACAATTCCTAGGAACAGGCCTGGGCCAACTTGGCCCCCCTCCCTCCTCCCCTCCCTCCCTCCAGGTGTTTTGGACTCCAACTCCCACAATTCCTAGGAACAGGCCTGGGCCAACTTGGCCCCCCCTCCCTCCTCCCCTCCCTCCCTCCAGGTGTTTTGGACTACAACTCCCACAATTCCTAAGAACAGGCCTGGGCCAACTTGGCCCCCCCTCCTCCCTCCCTCCCTCCAGGTGTTTTGGACTCCAACTCCCACAATTCCTAGGAACAGGCCTGGGCCAACTTGGCCCCCCCCCTCCCTCCCTCCCTCCAGGTGTTTTGGACTCCAACTCCCACAATTCCTAGGAACAGGCCTGGGCCAACTTGGCCCCCTCCCTCCTCCCCTCCCTCCCTCCAGGTGTTTTGGACTCCAACTCCCACAATTCCTAAGAACAGGCCTGGGCCAACTTGGCCCCCCCTCCCTCCTCCCCTCCCTCCCTCCAGGTGTTTTGGACTCCAACTCCCACAATTCCTAAGAACAGGCCTGGGCCAACTTGGCCCCCCCCTCCCTCCTCCCCTCCCTCCAGGTGTTTTGGACTCCAACTCCCACAATTCCTAAGAACAGGCCTGGGCCAACTTGGCCCCCCCCCCCCCCCCCCCCCCCCCCCCTCCAGGTGTTTTGGACTCCAACTCCCACAATTCCTAAGAACAGGCCTGGGCCAACTTGGCCCCCCCCTCCCTCCTCCCCTCCCTCCCTCCAGGTGTTTTGGACTACAACTCCCACAATTCCTAGGAACAGGCCTGGGCCAACTTGGCCCCCCTCCTCCCCTCCCTCCCTCCAGGTGTTTTGGACTACAACTCCCACAATTCCTAGGAACAGGCAGAGGCAGGCCTGGGCCTGCGGCCCCCTCAGCCAGGCCGGAGGCTCCCCTCGCAGGGTTGGGTTTGCTCCCGGGAAGGCCTGGGCCAGCAGGGCCCTCCCATCAGGCCCAACAGAGGACTCAACCGGGCAGAGCGGGCCGGCCTGGGCAGGCCGGGCCTCAACACGGCCAGGCCGCCAGACCAGTTGACTGTCCTGGAGGGGCTTTGGGAGTTGCAGTTCCCCCGCAGTCAGGGAAGCTCACCTCGTTCGTGGCGGAGGGAGAGGGAGCTGAGAGGCCCACGGAGGAGGAGCAGGAGGGTCCCCGCCGGCCGAGGGGCGGGCGGGCGGGCGGGCGGCGGAGCTCCGGAGAAAGGCTCCTCCTCAGCCCAGGCGGGCCGCCGCCGCCGCCGCCGCCGCCGCTACCGCCTGAAGCGCCGCCGCCTGCCGCTCCTCTCCCTGCGGGACTGGCACGGAATGGCGCCGGCAGAGCCCTGGCCCGCTTCGCCTCCTCCCTCCTCCTCCCTGCCCTCAGCGAGGCCCTGCCCACCGCCCGCCCTGCCCACCGCTCCGCCCCGAGGGCCAATCAGGAGGCCGCGGCGGCAGCTCCGGCCCTCCCCCCCACGTGACCCGAAAGGCCAGCAGCAGCAGCAGCAGCAGCAGCCGCCCCCCTTTCCCTCCGGAGGCGGCGGGCGGACTACAACTCCCGCCGTGCCAAGCGGCTGAGCTCCCCTGGGTCCTGGGGGCGGGGGGCCGGGCCCTCCCCTCCTGGCTGGGTGAGGAGGAGGAGGAGCCCCCTCCCTCCCTCCCCCCAAAGGCCCCTCCCGCCCGGCCTCCTGTTCTCCTCAGCCGGACTCCTCGGCCAGCCTCGGGCGGCCTGGCCCGGGGGAGTCCTCTGTTGGGGGGTGATGAGCTGGCCCTGGCGGTTTCCTGTCCGGAGTTCCCTCCCCCCCCCCTGCGTTGGAGTTCGGCCTGGCTGAGCGCCCAACACGCAAACCTCCCAACCTCTGAGGGGGACGCCTCCGGACACAGTTGCAGGCCAAGCGTCAGGAGAGAGTGCTGCTTCGAGGACAGGCCTGGGCAGACTTGGGCCCTCCCTCCCGCCCTCCCTTCAGGTGTTTTGGAGTGCCGGTAGGCTGTGAGGAATTGTGGGAGTTGGAGTCCAAAACACCTGGAGGGAGGGAGGGCCCAAGTTGGCCCAGGCCTGTCCTAGAACATGGACACAGAGCCCGAGAGAGAGAGAGAGAGAGAGAGAGAGAGAGAGAGAGAGAGACCCTCTGAAGGGAGGGAGGGAGGGGTCCCCGTCACCCTCTCCCCTCTCTGGGGGCCCCCTCCTCAAAAAGAAGACATACCTGGGGAGGGAGGGAGGGGGCCAAGAGGAAGAGGCAGGCAGGCGGGGGGGGGGGGCGCCCTCCCCTCTCTCCCCACGGGGTGGCCTTCACCCTCTGCTTCTGAGCAGAGTCAGGTAAAGGAGATATTTGCATTCCAAGAATTCCAAGAATTCATCCAAGTGTATAATTCCTCTAGCTGGATAGAATCATCAGCTAGGAAAATTACATCTATAGTCCCACATATGACAAAGAATTCGAGGTTCGCTGCTTTGCCACATGCGCCTCGACCCACGTCGCGTACGCCATCACGTGTTCGTGCCCACGTATTTACGTGGGCATCACGACGAGGCAATTACGCCAGAGATTTGTCGAACATCGTAGTAGGATCAACACCGGGAGTACCGACTTACCTCTATACACACACTGCCATCAGATGCAACATGATCCGAAGTCCCTCCGCATTAGAGTTTTGGACAAACTCGATCTCCGCCCCCATACGGATTTAGTTAACAACCTCCGGAGACTTGAAAGAACCTGGATTTTCCGCTTGGGCACCGAATACCCTCAAGGGTTAAACGAAATGTGTAGTGTGCAATCCCTAATTGATTGATTCCCTCCACCTGTTTTTGTACTATGTAAGCCTTGATTTCCTCTCCACATTCACCTTTTGGTCACCTGCCTCAATTGAGAGTCAGGTTATGTCTCGCCTCTATTAACCATTGGTATGTATACCTGCTATTTAGATATGTTTTATGGGTCTCCTTTCTGTGTACTTTATTTTCATATGTACCCCCCCTTCTCCTTATAGCCAAGGACCACGGCGACCACCTATATGGCCTTGATAAAGCCCGCCCGGGCTTAAACGGGGAAGTGGCCCCATAACTCAAACCGCCAGCCCGTTGGCCTTTTGGGTTGAGCAGTAGGCGCAAGGTTGTGTTATGTGCGTCTTGTGTTGTGTGTAGGTATTACTTTTGTGTTATTCTGGGGGTATGTGTTTGTCAGTGGTGCCTGTGTCCCTGGTGCCCTATTTGTCTCTATCCTAGATCTTGGCCTTGTCAGTTTAACCCTCAAACTCCAACTGTCTAAACTGAAATCACTCAGCATTCTAATCTAGCCTTGGCTGGCTTTGCCCACCGTTACTATGGTAACTGATGTTGGCCAATGGGTTTCGCTGGCGGCGGCAGAGGATGCTGGGAAATGTAGTTTTTTATCGTTGTTTTGGGGGCCTTCTAGGTTTTTGGGGGGGAAAGTTGTTTTTGCTAAAAGCCTTCCTTGCCCGAGGCCTATTTTTGTTGCCAAATTTGGTGTCTCTGCCTTGTAAGGTTTCTCTGCCTAGGACGGACGTTCCATGACGACTCTTCCTTTATATATATAGATGTATACCTGAGTTAGTCTAGTGGTTTAGATTGATTTTATTGCGAATGTTGTGGTTTTAAATCGTTTTAATTGTATAATGTGCTGTTGATTTGTTCGATTGTGAGCCGCCCCGAGCCACCCGGGAGTGGCGGCCAAGAAATACGAATAAATAAAATAATAAATAAATAAAATAAATAATATGGCTCTCGCTGAAATAAATTTCCAAATATTTTGCTTCCATGGCTCTCTGAGTCAAAAAGGTTCCCGACCTGCTACCGAGTCTCGCTTATCCAACCTTTGCTCATCCAACGTCCTGTATCGTCCAATGCCGTCTGCCTCCCGCCTGGATCCACGGCTGTTTCTATACATTTTATTTTATTTATTTATTTTATTTATTCAATCTTGTATTCTGCTCCTCCCTGCAGGCTCGGGGCGGATCACAACATACAATACAACGTACAATACATAATAAAAACAGAAAAACACACAGTAAAAGACGTAGCCTAAAACAATGGTCTCAGTCAAAAGCTCCATAGGCGCCCATGGATTCCTTGGACATAATCTAAAACACACCAAGCCCGACCAGATTAATTAAGGGCCAGTCTAAAGAGGGCGGTCTTACAAGCCCTCCGAAAAGGAACAAGCTCAGGGATCGCTCGAGTGTCATCGGGAAGGGAATTCCACAACACAGGGGCCACAGCCGAGAAGGCCCGCTGCCTGGTTGCGGAAAAATGGCAAGAGCGGACAGATGGGGCAAGCAGCAAATTCTGCTCTTCCGAGCGCAGTGATCTCGGGGGAACATACGGGGTAAGGCGCTCCCTCAGGTACTCAGGCCCCAGACCGTGCAAGGCCTTGAAGGTTAAAACCATCACTTTGAAGGCAATTCGGTACTCGATGGGAAGCCAGTGCAGTTGCCGGAGGATGGGAGTGATGTGCTCCCTCACCGGTGCTCCCACCAGCAAGCGAGCAGCGGCATTCTGCACCAGCTTGAGTTTCCGGATTGTCGACAGGGGAAGGCCCACGTAGAGGGCGTTACAGTAGTCCAATCTCGAGATGACCGTCGCTTGGATCACCGTGGCCAGGTCATCCCTGGACAGGTAGGGGGCCAGTCGCCTAGCCTGTCGTAGATGGTAAAACGAGGATTTGCTGACCATGGAGACCTGAGTCTCCATGGATAGCAAAGAGTCCAACTGGACACCCAAGCTCATCACAAGGGATGACGGGCTGAGCTGCTCGCCATCCAGAGTAGGCAACCGGCACTCATCCAGCCCAGGGCGACCCAGCCATAGGATCTCAGTCTTCAACGGATTCACCTTCAGCCGGCTGGCACGCAGCCATCCAGTCACAGCTTCGAGGCATTGATGGAAACAATTGGGTATGATATCCGGTCTGCCGTCCATTCTCAGCAGGAGCTGGGTGTTGTCAGCGTACTGATAACACTCCAGACCAAAGTCGCGGGCCAGCTGGGCCAAGGGGCGCATATAAATGTTGAATAATAAGGGGGAAAGGATGGGTCCCTGGGGGACCCCACAACTTAATGGGAGCCTCCCAGAGACCTCCTCCCCCCTCTCCACACGTTGTCCCCGATCCTGGAGGAAAGAGGCCACCCAGTTAAGGGCAGTCCCCCTCACCCCAGTCACGGCTAGACGGTGGGTCAACAAGGCATGATCTACTGTATCAAACGCTGCTGTTAGATCTAACAAAACAAGCAGGGCCGATCCGCCCTGGTCCAGCTGGCGGCGAAGTTGGTCTGTAATGGCGACAGGCACGGTCTCCGTCCCATGCCCAATACGGAAGCCGGACTGGAAGGGATCGAGTCCAGCTGTGTCTTCTAAGAACCGCTGCAGCTGATCCGCTGCTGCCCTCTCAATCACCTTGCCTAAAAATGGCAAGTTGGAAACGGGTCGGTAATTGGAGGGAGCCGAAGGGTCTAAATTCGGCTTCTTCAGCAGCGGTCTTACCATTGCCTCTTTCAAACCCCCTGGGAACACTCCTTGCTCAAGGGAGCTGTTGATAATCTTTCCCAGGGGGCCTCGTAACCCCTCCCAGCAAGATCTAACAAGCCAGGAGGGGCACGGGTCGAGGGAGCAGGTAGTTGGTCTAGCTGCAGCGAGTAGCCTATAGACAGCTGCTGCGTCCAGCGGTTGGAAACGGGTGAAGGTGGGCCCGCCGAGTGGCGGCGAAGTCTCGAGTTCACTCACTGTATCAAGGGTGGCTGGGATATCCCGGCGGAGGGTCGAGATTTTGTCGGCGAAATGGTTCTGGAAAGCCTCAGCTGTGGGAGCCAAAACCCTATCATTTGGGACGGTCGGAATTGTTGTCAGTGACCGAATTATCTCAAAAAGTTGAGCTGGGCGTGAACTGGCCGACTCTATCAAGGAAGAATAGTGAACTTTTTTGGCTTCCTTAATAGCTTGCTCATAGACTTCTTTAAATTGTCTATAAGCCAATCTCGATGGTCCGTCACGGAGGCCCCGCCACGCGTCCTCTAGCTGTCTCTTCCTCCGTTTCATCGCCCGCAACTCCTCGGTAAACCAAGGCGAGCGATTTCTACGGGGGATGAGAGAGCGTCTGGGGGCGATCTCGTCTAGGGCAGCGCAGAGGCAGGTGTTCCAGCGCTCCACTTGCCCATCGACTGAGTCGCTGGGGAGCTCCAAATCCCTCAGAGCATTCAGGAACCTAGTGGGTTCCATAAGTCTCCTTGGGCGAACCAGAATGGGTTCGGCACCCTTACCGGGTGGAGGGGCCACTTCAAGACGGGCTTCCAGGACACTGTGGTCCGACCATGGAACCTCCATTACGGAGGTTGGGATCACCTGAATTCCGGCTGCGAAGATCAAGTCCAGGGTGTGCCCGGCCTGATGAGTGCGACCGGTCTTACAAAGTGAGAGTCCTAGCGTCTCCATGGAGGACACTAGGTCCATGGCTGCTGTTGAAGGGGAGGCGGTATCGGCGTGGACATTGAAGTCCCCCAAAACAATCAGTTTGGGGAACCTCAATGCCCACTCCGAGACCACCTCCAGCAACTTAGGCAGGCTCCCTGTTGGTGCGTTGGGTGCTTGGTACACCAACAGGAAGGCTACACTCTCACTAAGGTCCCACACAAGACCCGCACACTCTATTCCTGGGATGTTCACAGTCGGAATCGTCCAGGAATTAAAGTTGTCTCGGCTGAGAATGGCCACCCCCACCCCACCCCCCGGTCTCTCTGTCCTCATCTGGTGACTGGCAACGAACCCTGGTGATGTCAACTTGTGCAATGTTTTGGTGCTAAATACATAAATACAGTAATTACTACATAACGTTACCATGTATTGAACTGCTTTGTCTATGGATTTGTCGTAAAACATGATGTTTTGGTGCTTAATTTGTGCAATCATAACGCAGTTTGGCGTTTGATAGGCTTTTCCTGAACCCCTCCTTGTAATCCAACATTTTTGCTTGTCCAACGTTGAGGTTGGGTACGCAGCACCCTACTTGCTATGTCTGCCTGTAAGGGATGCGGCCACCCACCGCGGTCCCCAGAGGAAAGCGGCACCGGAGTCTCCCACATAAGTACATAAATACATAAACAGACGGTGCCTTTGGGACGAGAGGCTCTGAAGAACACACCAGGCGCGGGTTGCAAGTTTACACACGATGCATGTGACTTTTATTCAGCAATGAACATCACCCGTGGCCTGGGCAGCAAGTGGACATTCACACGGACATTCACAGAATCACAGAATCCTAGAAGAGCTGGAAGAGACCTTGTGGGCCACCGTCCAGCACAAGAAGCAGGAAGATGGACTTCACGGCACCCCCAACAGATGGCCTTCCAGCCTCTGTTTCAAGGCCTCCTCCAGAGACGGAGCCTCCGCCACACTCCCTCCGAGGCAGAGAGTTCCACTGCTGAACAGCTCACTCACACAGTCAGGAAGTTCTTCCTCATGTCCAGGCGGAGTCTCCTTTCTCTCTTTCCTGTCATTGGACGGCTTGGCTCCCTTGTGTCCTGGTGGCAGCAGAAAGCAAGCCCGCTCCCTCCTCCCTCGGGCATATTCCGCTCGCCTCTGGACCCTGGCCCTCACCAGGTTTCCTCTCGGCCTTCTGACACACTCACCAATCTTCTCGTAAAGAACGGATCCATTTCCTTTGTAGAAGAGATGGGGTGCTGGTGTGGTAACAACAACAAACGACTTTATTTATACCCCGCCACCATCTCCCGGCCTAAAGGGACTTGTGGCGGCTCACAAGTGCCGCACGTAAAATAATGTTGCGTGTCATTCAACGCCAAAGCCATGTCAGGTCCGTCTCATTCAGGACCAATTCTGGCCTACGACTTCTTTGTTTCATGGTAGGAAACACAACCTTCCTTTGCACGTAATCTCTCTCCGTTCCTTTCGTGTCTTCAGTTCTGGGGCTTCTCTCGGCACCTGTCTCGGGGAGGCTCCCCTTCCTGTTTCTGAACCAAGCCCGTGATGAATCGGTCCGATGGAAGGGACGACCTGCCACGGCCCCCTTGTCGCCGTCCTCCAACACAGCCCACGCTCAGTCCATCGGGGCAAGGGACCCACCCAAGGGCGAGACTCCTTTCACTGTGCACAGAATGGGCGTGTGGATGCATGAAGGCGACCAGAAGACGGAGGCCTGAAGAAGTTGGCACATGGAGTTGGCGCAAAGCATGATTTGGGGGTCGGACTTGGCAGACGAAGTGAGGAAGCAGAAAGGCACAGCGGAATAACAATGGGCAAGGAGGCGTGCAAGGAGCGTGCAGGTGGCCCCCGATGCCCCATGGCCCGCAATGTCTTGAAACTACGAGAACAGAACAACATGGTCAACAAAAAGAAAGACCGAAAAAATGCAGGGGACGCCCCCCCTCCCCTCCCCCGATATGAAGCACGTTTCCTGAACCACGGCAACGGAAGGCCCAACCTTCTCAGAGGAGGCTGGCCACCTTCGTTCGGAGAGGCCTCTGTGAGTACCTTTCAATGCTTCCGATGGGATTACATTCAATAAATGTCCCACGAAACATGTTAAAACCAAATTTGGCACAGCTGGCTGGGTGACAGCTGCATTAAGGTCACGAGTCCGAAGCCAGCCCGGGTCGGAGTGAGCTTCCGACCAATTGTGTAGCTTGTTGTCGACTTTTGCAACCCGAAAGACAGTTGCATCTGCCAAGTAGGAAAATTAGATACCACCTATCTTTGGGGAGGCTAATTTAACTAATTTATGAATCTCCCGCAAAAAGCATGCGGGGAATGCGGAAAGTACTTCACCAGTGTCGCAGGTGGACGGTGAAGTGACAGCTGCCCTGGTGGCCAGAAAAGTGGGATGTTAAATAGCCTCTGAGTGTCTGTCTATGTTTATTTATTTATTTATTTATTATTTCAATTTATATACCACCCTTCCCGGAAGGCTCAGGGTGGTTTACACAGACGTAAACAACATGATCGCAACGACGATTGAAATATAATAAAAACAGTTAGGACAGATATGGAACTGGCGGCCTCTGGAGGTTAAACGCCTGCCGGAAGAGGTTAGTCTTGCAGGCCCTCCGAAAGGCCTGCAGATCGGTTATTGCACATGATATATGTGCTGTATGTCTATGGCACTGAATGTTTGCCATGTCTGTGTAGATCGTGATCCGCCCTGAGTCCCCTGCAGCGGGGTGAGGAGAAGGGCGGAACGTAAATACTGTAAACAAATAATAAATACATTGATCTAAACGGCCTGACTAGTCCTTGAAGAGCAGGAATCATTTGGGTTCATAACCACTGTAGTAGCCCTTGAGATACTCCACTGATCATAGTCCTTGAGATACTCCATGGAGCAAGTCTGTACAGCTCAGTTCATGGTTCAGACGTTCCTTGCGTTGGGCTGCATTGTGGCTTCCTTCGTTTTCTACTCCTTCTTCTTCTTTGAGCCCAAACACTTGTATTCACTGAAGAGTCATTCTGCATCACTGGCGGACGTGGTTTTTTGCAACTCAGACACGTATCCTCCCACACTTTGTCCTTTTCCTGCATTATTTCCTGACTATTATTATCATTACGTTTATTGATATCCCGCTTTCTCTCTCCGTGCGGAGACTCAAAGCACGTCACAAATTAAAAGCACTGCAAGACAATCTAAAAATTACAAATATTAAAACAGTATTAAACATCATTAATATTCATACAATTTTGGTTAAGTCCGTAAAAGCAGACAAAGTACATAGAATCACGGCAGGGTTGTATTCGATGGCGCATGTGGTCGCTTCCAACTCGATTACGCTATGATTATGAAGCAGATGAAGTACATAGAATCACAACAACAAAGGCAATAATCCAGTATCAAAAATATATATAACTAGCTGTACCCGGCAGGCGTTGCTGTGCCCTATTTAGGAGATGCGAGAAAGTCTGAGTATGTAAGGGTTGGAATTGATGTGACTTATGGTCTTGGTGGGGTCATGGCTGTGTCGTTGTGGGTTGTTCTGGTGGGTGGGATGTTGAAGTCCTGGGGAGTTGTCGGTGTGTGGTGTTGCTGCCGTTCTGCAGAGCTTGTGGATATACAATGTTTTTTGTCTTTCCGTCTGCTGTGTTGATGTAGAGGTTCTGTGGTTTCCCAACTCTGGAGCACGCTACGTAGAGTTGTCCGTGGGAGAAGCATTCTGTGTCAAGGTCTGTGCCACAGATGTGTAGTGTTTGTCCTTGAGCCTTGTTTATGGTGATGGCAAAAGCTAGTGTAGTGCAGTGTCTTTCTGTTCTGGCGTTTGTTCTGCCCTTTTTTGTGTGATGTATGTAGCGTTGCGAGTGTGTCGTCCGATGCTGTTCTTTTTAGGAGGCATGGCTTGTCTTTTGGGTCAGCTTATGCCTGTGTGGAAGGAAGGAATGGCATACAAATGGGTTGAGCAGTAGACGCAAGGTTGTGTTATGTGCGTATTGTGTTGTGTGTAGGTATTACTTTTGTGTTATTCTGGGGGTATGTGTTTGTCAGTGGTGCCTGTGTCCCTGTGTCCCTATTTGTCTCCCTCCTAGATCTTGACCGTGGCAGTTTAACCCTCAACTGAAATCACTCAGCATTCTAAGTGGCTTTGCCCACCGTTACTATGGTAACTGATGTTGGCCAATGGGTTTCACTGGCTGCCGCAGAGGATGCTGGGAAATGTAGGTTTTTTTTGTATCATTGTTTTGGGGCCTTCTAGGTTTTGGGGGGGAATGTTTCTTTGCTAAAAACCTTCCTTGCCTGAGGCCTATTTGTGTTGGCAAGTTTGGTGTCTCTGCCTTGGAAGGTTTCTCTGTCTCTGTCAGTCATTCGACGACGGGACCTCCTTTATATAATAGATTCCATTAATCAGGCATAGAGGACAACACAGTACATTCCATGAGACCAAGTGCGAATACTTGCGCCTGCAATTGACGAAATAAAGCCGCGTGACGAGATCAGTTAGTTTGGTTTCAAGTTCCGGATAACCCGGAGTAAACCCTCCTTTACACAGCGTCACGAGGCAAATGCCAGCAAAAGGTCCCGGAGTGTCCTATAAAGAGTTAAATACTCAAGTCCTCAGTCCTGTGGGGCAAAATCCATGTAGCGATAGGACCCAAAGGAGCCAAATTACTCCTCAGGTGAAGGTTTTCACCAGGGGCCAACGGACTGGCGATGCCAGATGGCTTAGGGCCGCGTTGTTTTCCGTTTCGCTCCCGGACGGAGCTTTCTCAAGGCCACGCATGTGTATTCCGTAGGTCCATATCTGTAGTAGTAAGAAGCATATATAATATACAGAAAGCCTAATATGACAAACTCTCAAGTTACCATAAATTAATACATACCAAATGGCGGATTTCCAGTTGCCTAACCTCGCACAGAAGCGGGGTGACCATAAAGGTAAGTACAATAGGTAGGATGCTGATTAAATACATTGTCTTTTATACCTGATTAATGGAATTATATATATATATTTGATACTGGATTATTGCCTTTGTTGTTGAGTTTGGCGTTTACGGAACCCTTGCTCTTGACTTTAGTGTACATAGAATCACGGCAGGGTTGTATTCGATGGCGCACGCGGTCTCTTCCAACTCGATTACGCTATGCTTCTATCCTATGTCCTAATAGGGTTTCTCCCCAGCGTGAGTCCTTTGATGTGAACACAGGCTTGAACGGTGAGCGAAGCTCTTTCCGCACTCTAGGCACGTATAGGGCTTTTCCCCGGTGTGAGTCCTCTGATGTGAACGTAGGCCTGAACTATGAGCGAAGCTCTGCCCACACTCCAGGCATTTGTAGGGCTTCTCCCCGGTGTGAGTCCTCTGGTGAGAACGTAGGCTCCCGCTCTCCGTGAAGCTCTTTCCGCACTCCAGGCACGCATAGGGTCTCTCCCCGGTGTGAGTCCTTCGATGTGAATGTAGATGCCTGCTCTCAGTGAAGCTCTGTCCGCACTCCAGGCATATAAAGGGTTTCTCCCCAGTGTGAATCCTTTCATGTTTACGTAGATCTGAGCTACACGTGAACCTGTTCCCACACTCCAAGCATTCATAGGGTCTCTCCCCCGTGTGAATCCTTTGATGGGAACGTAGGCTCCCGCTCTCCGTGAAGCTCTTGCCGCACTCCAGGCACGTATAGGGTCTCTCCCCAGTGTGCGTCCTTTGATGTGACCGTAGACCTGAACTATTAGTGAAGCTTCTTCCGCACTCCAGGCACGTATAGGGCTTCTCCCCAGTGTGAGTCCTTTGATGTTTACGTAGATCTGAATTACGAGAGAAGCTGTTCCCACACTCCAGGCATTCGTAGGGCTTCTCCCCCGTGTGAGTCTTTTGATGTGAACGCAGGCCTGAACTCTTGGTGAAGCTGTGCCCACAGTCCAGGCATGTGAAGGGTTTCTCTTTAGTGTGAGTCCTTTGATGAGCACATAGGCTTCCCTTCTCCGTGAAGCTCTTTCCACACTCCTGGCATGTATAGGGCTTCTCCCCCGTGTGAGTCCTTTGATGTTTACGTAGATTTCCCCCCTGAGTAAAACTCTGTCCACATTCGAAGCATGTATAGGGTTTCTCCCCAGTGTGGGTCCTTTGATGTAAACGTAGGCCTGAACTGTGAGTGAAGCTCTGCCCACACTCCAGGCATTTATAGGGTTTCTCCCCAGTGTGAGTCCTCTGGTGTGAATGTAAACCTGAGGGATGAGCGAAGCTCTGTCCACATTCGAAGCACGTATAGGGTTTCTCCCCCGTGTGAGTCCTTTGATGGGAACGTAGGCTTCCGTTCTCCGTGAAGCTCTTTCCACACTCCAGGCATGCGTAGGGTCTCTCCCCAGTGTGAATCCTTTGATGTTTACGTAGATCTGAACTACGAGTGAATCTGTTCCCACACTCCAGGCATTCAAAGGGTTTCTCCCCCGTGTGGGTCATTTGATGTCTACGTAGGTGAGAGTTCTGAGTGAAGCTCTGGCCACACTCGAGGCATTCGAAGGGTTTCTCCCCCGTGTGAGTCCTTTGGTGCGAACGTAGGTTTCCCCCCTGAGTGAAACTCTGGCCACACTCCAGGCATGTATAGGGTTTGTCCCCAGTGTGGGTCCTTAGATGTGAACACAGGCTTGAACTACTAGCCAAGGTCTTTCCACACACCGGGCATGTATAGGGTTTCCCCCCTGTGTGCGCCCTTTGTTGTTCATGTGTATCTGAACTAGCGGTGCAGCTGTTCCCACACTCCAGCCACTCGTTGGGCGTCTCCCCGGCGTGAGTTCCTTCATGTTCCTGCCGAGGATCCCTGGAGTAAAAGTCCTGCCACACTCCAAACATCGGGGTGCCTTGTCCTTCACACCAACAGTGACCGGGGTGTTCAGCGGCAATGCAGGTCCTTGACTCTCCTCCTCCTCCTCCTCCTTTCTTGTCTGCGAGCGAGGTCAAGAATTCAGCAAGACCATCACCTTGAGGCGGCCACTTCTTTCTCTCTGGTGGGTTTCCTCACGGCATCCAAGAGGCGGCTTCACGGGTCCTAATTCCCTGGTCAAGAAAGAAGCCAAAGGACAAGCGTGAGAGCCAGAAGCTTCCTTTCTCTCCAAGGCTTCCCCCCTCTCCCTCCATGGCTCAGGTCCGAAATGGAAGCACCAAGGAACGCAGGCGTCGGAGCTGAAGCGCATACGCAGACACCAGCAAAGGGAATGGAGGAGCATTTAAGCAGAAGGGAAAGAAAGAACAAGGGAGGGATGGAGGAAGAAAAGAAAAAACGGTAGAAGGAAAAAAGGGGAACTTCCAATGTTCCCATGGATGCCACTGGGTCGAACACAAAGGTGGCAAAAGGAAAGGGAGGCAGGCGGAAAGGAACGGTTCGAGGGCGCCACCGTCCGCTGGAGAATGGGTTCCCCTGAATTGCCAGGATGTGCTGAATGCCAAGCGACACAAAGGTTCCTGGGCTGCCTCCCTTCCCTTCCCCACAGGCCCGGATTACCCATAAGGCCACCCAAGGCCATGGCCTCGGGCGGCAGATTTTGGGGGGCAGCATTTCCGGGCCTGAAGGAAGGGGTGAGGGGAAGTCCCGCCGCCCCTAGGGCGACTCACGCAGCTTCCCCTGCCGCCGCCCCGCTCGCGCGGGTGGGCGCCACTCCTTCCTTCAGTGAAGGGAGGAGGGGCGCCGGTGCGAGCGGGGCGGCGGCAGGGGAAGCCGCGTGAGTCGCTCTAGGGGTGGGACTTCCGGCAGTGCCTTCTCCTTGTCGACGGGAGAGGCTCTGCCCCTCCTCCCTTCAGTGAAGGGAGGAGGCGGAACCGGCGAGAGGGAGAAGGCGCCACTGGAAGTCCCGCCCCTAGGGCGACTCACGCGGCTTTCGCTGCCGCTGCTCCGCTCGCCTGTGCCCCAAACACGAGAGGGGCGGCGGCGGGGGAAGCCGCGTGAGTCGCCCTAGGGGCAGGACTTCCGGCGGCGCCTTCTCCCCTCACGCCGGCAGCAGCTCCGCCCCTCCTCCCTTCAGTGAAGGGAGGGGGGCGGAACCGGCGAGAGGGTCGGGAGAAGGCACCGCTGGAATTCCCGCCCCTAGGGCGACTCACGCGGTTTCCACCGCCACCCCGCTTGTGTTTGGGGCACGGGTAAGCGGGGTGGCGGCGGCGGCAAAATCTGCGTGAGGGGGCGGCATTTAGACAGGCGGCCTTGGGCGGCACAGTCCGCTAATCCGGGCCTGGGTCCCCGGCCTGCTATCTGCGCATCCCCAAGGAGATGCTTGCTGCCACCCCAATTCCCGTCTGTCCCCAAAGGAATCCCGCGGCCGACCAAGACCCTGCCGCCTCTCCACCCAGCGAATGCAAAACCACCCGGAGGCTTGTGTGGGACCTTCGCATTGAGAGTCTCTGCTGACCGAAGACCCCTTGGGCCCCTCGCTCACTCCCTCAGGAAAGGAAATCCCCAGGAAACGGAAGGCTGCGGCAAAAACAAGTATTCTCTGAATACCTTTTGGGAAGATGCCTTCGGGCTTCGGCCTTCCCGTTTCCGCACAGCAACAGGCAAAAAGGCGAAAGGCTTCGTCCGGAGTCATCAGCATCCTTTGTGTGTCTCTGGAGAGCGGAGTTCATCTGGATAAGCACACGTTAAGCCCAGAGGAAGCGCAGATCTTCTTCGCAGACTCCGGAAGCAGCAGCGTGGTGACTGGAAAAGCCGGCGGGAAGATGTCTGCGGTGGTGGCGGCCCCTGGGTGCTTTGCCCTGAGGAGGACACAGAAGGTGAAACACACACACACACAATATCGAGCAGCTGTTTTCCAGTTACACTGTCAACACCTACCTTCCCTTTAAGACACCCCCCCCCCCGGCCCGGGGAGACCCTCAGAGACTCAGATTTCTATAAGAAAACCTCTTCTGGGTGAATTTCAAGAGGAATTGATGGGGAAACTGACCAGGGTCCACTCCGGACAGCGCCCATTTGGACCAGGGCCCACTCTCCAATGTAGGGTTTGCTTTATTTATCTGCAGGATTTGCCCCCCCCCCCAACCCCGAAGGAGACTCGGGGCAATTCACAGTGTTGGCAACACTTCAATGCCATTGACAAGTGGCCGTTGTATCTTTTATGTAAACCGCCCCGAGCCTTTGGGAGTGGCGGCGTGTACATTGAAGTAATAAATAGATAAATAAATAAATAAACAACAGCATAAAACATCAAAATGGGTCCTCCCCTGGTGGAACATTAAACACGTCACATAAATAACACCCCCTGTCACACAGAGGCATGGCCGTTGCCCACAAACAGCCCTGGGTCACTGGACTTTCGATTTTCACTGTCACTTTAAATATTCCCTGGTTCCACAGCCAGGTCTTGAACTGACTCCTCAAGGTCAGGAGGGCGGGGGCCACTCGGGAGGGAGGGACTTCCACAGCCGTGGAGGGGCCACCACCAGGAAGGAAGGAAGGAAGGAAGGAAGGAAGGAAGGAAGGAAGGAAGGAAGGAAGGAAGGAAGGAAGGAAGGAAGGAAGGCCCTGTCCCTGGTGCCCACCAGCCGCGCCTGTGAGGCCGGTGGGGCTGAAAGCAGGACCTCCCCGGAACATCTCAATCTACAAACTGGTTCTCAAAAAGGAGAGACATTCGGACAGGTAAGTTGGACCAGAACCCTTTAAGGCTTTATAGGCTAAAGCCAGCGCTTTGAGTCGTGCTCGGTAGCTAATAGGCAGCCAGTGGAGTTGCCGCAGCAGGGGGGTGGCATGCTGCCTGTGCGACACTCCCGTTCCCAACATGGCTGCAGCACGTTGGACTACTTTCAGCTTCCGAACAGTCTTCAAAGGCAACCCCACATAGCATGCATTGCGGTAGTCCAACGGGATGTGAGGTCAAGAGAGGTCACCGAACCCTCCCAGCATTTTCTGATGGTCATGGGAATTCTGTGTGCCAAGTGTGGTTCAATTTGATTTGAATGCTCTTTGATTGAAAATGAGACCTAGCGTATCTTTGGGAGCAAAAATCAATATAAGGCACGGACTTATTTTCGGGGAAAGAGGGCAAGGCAGGAGGAGAAAGGCAGCACAAAAGAGGCCGCACAGGAATATCTGGCCAATCTCAAGCAAAGAGGCCCGTAATGGTGGAGCTGGAAGAGAGCGCAATGGACCAGAGAGAAACCTGAGCACGAGGAGGAAGAGGCAGGTCCATTCAAAACAGACTGGGAAAAGGCAGTCTGGGAAACTGAGGGAATAGTAATATTAATATTAATAATAATAATAATCCACTTGACTTATACCCCGCCACCATCTTCCCAAAGGGGCCTCGGGGCGGCTTACACGAGGCCGAGCCCAATAATACATCACAGCAAAATAAATACAGAACAACAAAAACAACATGACAATAAAATAAGTAATAATATAACATAAGAGAACAATAACACAGTGCCAAGTAACAAAATGATAAAATCACCCGCAACGGGCGGGCCAAATGCACCACGTAAAAGGAGAAAACTCTGGGTGAGATAAAAAATTTTAAAAGGTGTGTTTGCAAGGTGTGAGCTCGTAGGAGGCGGAGTAAGGAGACGGGCCTCCGGAAAGGAGGAGCGAAGCGCAACACGAGGGCAACATTACGAGAGGAACAACGAAAAAGAGGCATGTGGTCACTCTCCAAAGGCACATCGGAAAATGCTGCAGGCATTTCATAATAATAATATGTATGCATGTATGTATGTATGTATGTATGTAAACTTGGCCCGATCTCCCCGAGAGGACTCAGGGCGGATTCCAACAAACGAAAAACGCAAGCGTTCTCTGCCTCAGAACAACAACAAATACAAATAATCCAAAATAACCCAAAATATAAAAAACAACGTATAACATGACATCTAGATTAAATAGAACATAACACATCAAAAATTATATCTAATATAAAACTTGAACATAAAACACCAGCATTAATTTACAGGAGCCAACCAAGGTTCACTAAGGGACGTGGCCAGAGGTGTTAACGGGGCTAACGTGGTCACAGCCTTCAATCTGGGGCCTAGTAGCAGTCTCTCACCCTCTCACCTCCTGCCTGAATGCCCATGAGCAGAGGTATGTTTTCAGGGAGAAGCCCACCTGTATTCCTTTAGGAAGGGAGTTCCAGAGGCGTTGGGGGGGTGCTCGCGGAGGAGAAGGCCCTCTCTCTTTGTTCCCCTCAGCAGTGCTTCACTGCAGCGTACGGGTTGGTTCACAGGAGGAGGTGCTTTCAGCCACGTAGCCTGCACCTGAGCCGTTTAGGGCTCTAAAGGTAAAGAGCAGCACTGGCAGCCAGGGGAGCGACTGCAACATGGGGTGGACCTCTCCCTGCACGGGGGCTCCAGTTAGTGACCTGGCTGCCAATCTCTGAACCAGTTGAAGCTTCCAAACTATCTTCAAAGGCAGCCCCACACAGAGATCACTGCAGTAGTCTCGGTGGGATGTGGCTAAGGTGTGGACCACCATGGCGGGATCTGGCGTTTCAAGGTATGGGCGCAGCTGGCGCACAGGTTTCAATTGTGCGAAGGTGCTCCTCCTGGCCACCACCCACACAGCCATGAGCCCAGGGTCACCCCAGACGGTGGACCTGTGTCTTCAGGGGGAGTGTGACCCCACCCAACACAGGCTGTAACCCCACGCCCCGACTTGCCTTTCGACCGACCAGGAGTGCCTCTGTCTTGTCTGGACGGAGTTTCAACTGAGTAGCCCTCATCATCCAGGCCATCCCTGAGGACAGGCGCTGGTTTGGGGGCAGGAGGGGATCCTTGGCACTCAGCGGAAAGGAGTCGTGGAGCCGTGTTTATGCCCTGCATACATTTGACTCCAAGCTCCAAAACTCCGGGTGAGTTTCTTGTAAATGTTTAACAGCATGTTTCTTGTAAATGCTTAACAGCATGGGGGACAGATGTGAGCCCTAAGGGGTCCCACAGGCCACTAGCCAGGGAGTTGAACAGGAGCCCCCCAGCCCCAGCGTATGGGTACAGCCCTCCCAGAGTGCCCTCGAGCCCCATCCTGGAGAACCGGCCCAGAAGGATACCATGGTTGAGGGTATCAAAAGCCACCGAGAGGCCCAAGAAAACTAGTAGGGACACACGCCACTTGCCTGGTTCGCTTCATAGATCATCCACCAAGACAACCAATGCCTTCTGTGTCCCGTAGCCAGGCCTGAAGCCAGACTGAGATGGACACAGGTTCACCCAACAACCTTTGATGTTGTGAGGCCACCGCCGTCTTTAGAGCCTTGCCCAGGAAGCGGAGATTGGATGCTGGCCTGTAATTACTCAATGGAGTGGGATCCGGTCCCGGTTTCTTTAATATTTATATATTACACTAGCTGTACCCGGCACGCGTTGCTGTGCCCTTTTTAGGAGATGCGAGAAAGTCCAATCATGCACGGTGTGCCCTCCTCTAAACTGCAGTTGGATGGAGTGTGGGTCATGGGGGGCATGGCGTGCCAAGTTGGGTCTTTATTGGTCTTGGTTCTGGGCCACAGTGGTCTGTGGGGAATGATGGGTTTTGAAGTACTACAAATCCCATTTTCCATGGTGGTACTTAAAGTCCCATCATGCATGGTCGGGGCTCTGTGTGCCAAGGTAGGTTACTGTAAATTCAGGCCATACACAATGTCCCATGAGCTGAGGCCTAGTTAGGAACAGCAAGTTAATGAAGCCTTACTGTCAATTCAGGCCATTCACAATGTCCAATGAGCTGAGGTCTAGTCGGGAGAATCAAGTTAATGAAGTCTTACTGTCAATTCAGAGCGTAAACAGCTTCCCAGTAAGTGAGGCCTAGTTAGGGAAATCAAGTTAATGAAGTCTTACTGTCAATTCAGAGCGTAAACAGCTTCCCAGTAAGTGAGGGCTAGTTAGGGAAATCAAGTTAATGAAGTCTTACTGTCAATTCAGAGCGTAAACAGCTTCCCAGTAAGTGAGGGCTAGTTAGGGAAATCAAGTTAATGAAGTCTTACTGTCAATTCAGAGCGTAAACAGCTTCCCAGTAAGTGAGGGCTAGTTAGGGAAATCAAATTAATGAAGTCTTACTGTCAATTCAGAGCGTAAACAGCTTCCCAGTAAGTGAGGGCTAGTTAGGGAAATCAAGTTAATGAAGTATTACTGTCAATTCAGAGCGTAAACAGCTTCCCAGTAAGTGAGGGCTAGTTAGGGAAATCAAGTTAATGAAGCCTTACTGTCAATTCAGAGCGTAAACAGCTTCCCAGTAAGTGAGGGCTAGTTAGGGAAATCAAATTAATGAAGTCTTACTGTCAATTCAGAGTGTAAACAGCTTCCCAGTAAGTGAGGGCTAGTTAGGGAATCAAGTTAATGAAGTCTTACTGTCAATTTAGAGCGTAAACAGCTTCCCAGTAAGTGAGGGCTAGTTAGGGAAATCAAGTTAATGAAGTCTTACTGTCAATTCAGAGCGTAAACAGCTTCCCAGTAAGTGAGAGCTAGTTAGGGAAATCAAGTTAATGAAGTCTTACTGTCAATTTAGAGCGTAAACAGCTTCCCGGTAAGTGAGGGCTAGTTAGGGAAATCAAGTTAATGAAGCCTTACTGTCAATTTTGGGCGTGGTCTGTGATTTTTTGGGGTGTAAATTTTCGGTTGGAAGTGATTTGGGTGTTTGTGTTGGGGATTGGCTCAGGCCTTTTCCTTATTCTGTTTTGGCAGTTTATTATAGATCGGAATTTTCATGTTGGCTGGCCAGTGCAGCAGTTATGCAAATCCGCCCTTATTGGCAGCCAATCATGTTGTTCAGAATGTAGAGGCTGGGTGAGTCTTTGGCTGCCCCGGAGGATGCTGGTAAATGTAGTTTTATTTTTACTTGTTGTTTTGGGGGCCTTTTAGGTTTTGGGGGGGAAAGTTTCTTTGCTACAAACGTACCTTGCTTGAGGCCTATTTCTGTTGGCAAGTATTGTGTTTCTGCGTTGTGTGGTTTCTTTGTTTGAGGTATACATCACATGACGTGAACCCATTTATATAATAGATATTTGTGTTTACTACTGCCTCCCTGAAACTCTTTGGCATTGCGCCCTGGGTCAGGGGGGCCTTGACCAGCACCCTCACCCACTCTGATTTCATCAGCCAGGGAGATGGGCAAGGGCCTAGAGAACCTGGCCTTCATTTCTCCCGAGATCTTGCCCACGTCCTCGGCCTGCACAAGCTGAAAGGAGGCCCACAAACAAGGACAAGCAGGTGCTTGAGTGGCGTCCAGGGAGATGGCGTGGGCACTGGCACCTGAGTCAGGACAGACCTGAGTGACTTTGCCTGCCGTGAGCTGCCCATTGGTCAGGGATCCCTGGCTGAGCCGGGCGTAAGAGCCCTCTGACCACTCGAGACCGCTCTCTGGGGCAGTTTTTGCAGGTGAAATGCTGGTGGCCATACACCATTTTCCTGCCACCTTCATTGCCACAGAATAGGTGTTTAAATAAGCTCTAACTTTACGGGATTCGCTGTGCTTTTTACGCCAACACTGCTCTAGTTTAAGTAAAAATATTTACGTATTGACTTCATTTGTTGCCCTGCCTTTCTCCCCCCCCCCCCCACAAGGGACTCCAGGAAAGTGGATTATTTGCGGGGGGGGGAGGGAGAAGGGGGTCAATACAGTATGACAGGATGAACCTAAATTTGTTTCATTCATTTCAAATATTTTTTTACCCCGCCTTCTCTACCCCCAAAGGGGGGCTCGGGGCATTTAAAATGTAAAGGGGGCAAAATAGGAGAAATGGGACTCCTGGTTGGGATGCCATGGTGTTCGGGCGACACCCCCAGTTGAGCTCTGTCCACCTCTCTCTCCGTGGAGACCGCTCTAGTGGCGTCTCAACGGGAGCTTGACCTGTGGAAAACTCTTTCCTGGACGAAGGAAGAAGAGTGAGGGGTAAGCCATGTGCCCCGCGTGTTCCCGAGAGACAAAAATGCGGAGCTGCGGACGGGGGTGCCAAGTGGACGGGCGTAAGGAGGACCTGGCGTCACCCATAACTCAAGCTCAGCCACTGAAAGCAAGCCTTTCTCGCAAGGCCAGGAGACGGAAGGGAAGGGAATTCTTGGGTCATGTCAGGAGGAAAAGGAGTCGGGAAGCAGAAAGGCCCGCGTGTGCAGGAAGTGGCGAAGCGCTCTCAGGGGACAGGCTGGGAAACCCCTTCCCAGAAGGAGACTGGGGCCCGGCCTTAGCAACATGGAGCGGGTGAGGCAAGAGGGGCAACGCAACCCACAAGGGGTAAAGAGGTGGCCTAGAAATACTTACTCGTGAACCACAACAAAGCGATGGGTGGGTTACCAAAGGCATCACAATGTGATACTTGAGATGACTTTATCGGGCACCAATGAGGCATCATCACATACCTCCAGTGTTACAACGCCTCCATTGGCTCCCAATTAAACATTGGGCTTTCTATGAAGACACTGGTCCTGACTTTCCGGGCCATCCGTGGTCAAGGCCCTCAAGGCCTCAGAGAGCGTCCCTCACATACTTTGTAAGTTCTGTTAATTGTTTATTGGACTTCCTGGCCGTCACTCCCAGGCCGCTCGAGGCGGCTCACAAGTTCAGGATAACAGGATAACAGGATACAATCTTATACATATAAAAAGAGAGCGTCCGTTTTTGACGCTTATGGACGGGAAAACTGAGGGGCCCCCAACCACAAAACCCACCCAACACATTCCCCCAGGCCAGTAGGAACATTCGTGGCACAAAAAAACCCAACTTCCTACCTTCCAACCCCCCCAAAATCAGCCCCCAAAAACGCCCATTGGCTCCCGTTCTGCGCTGGCCACGAGCGCAGAACAGAGGGGGAGCGCTCGCGCAGGCGCACTCCTCCCCCCCCCCCACAACGCAGGACAGAGGGAGAGCAAACACACATGCACTCTGCGCACTCCGATTCCCCCCCCCAACCCCCAACCCATCCCCCACCCCCAACCCATCCCGTCCCCCTCTCTCCCCACACACCGGCAACTTCACCGCCACACCGGCGGCGCCCAACCCGCCTCCTCGGCCGCCTCACGGAGGCGGATCGCGCAGCCGACGCCATTCCCGCCTACTCTGCTGGCTTCTCGCCCTCCTTCCCCACTTCCCTGCCGCTCCTGGCGAGGAGGAGGAGGCGCAGGAAGGTGCAGCGAGGGCCGGTTCTTTCTTCATCCCGGCAGAGGGGGGGGGGGAGGGTTGCCCTCTTCGCGGGCACCTCTCTCTCCTCCTCTCCCTGCCCTCCTGCCTTAAATCAAGGGAGGACGGCAGGGCGAAGAGGAGAGAGAGGTGCCCGGGGCAACCCCCCTCCTCTCCCGGGATACAGAAAGAACTGGCCGGAGCAAGGAAGGCCCTGGCAACCATGAAGCCACCAAGGAGGAGGAGAAGAGGGAGGCGTCTGTCCTCGCTGCAGGAACTGACCCTCGGCACCTTCCCTCTCCTCCTCCCCTGCCCTCCTTAAATCAAGGGGAGGACTACAGGGCGAAGAGGAGAGAGAGGTGCCCGGGAAAACGGCAACCCTTCTCTCCCGGGACCTGGCGATCACGGAGCTGGCAAGGAGGAGGAGGCGCAGGAACTGATCACTCCCTCTCCTCCTCCTCCTTGCCACATACATACAAAAACACACACATACATACCCACACATACATACACAGACACACACATACACACACACATACACACACACACACACACACATACACAAGCACATACATTAACACACATACATACAAAGACACACACATACCCACACATACATACACAGACACACACATATACCTACACATACATACACACAGAAACACACATACATACACACACATACATACACAGACACACACACATACATACATACACATATACCTACACATACATACACACATATACATACAGAAACACACACATACACACACACATATACAGACACACACACATACATACACAAGCACATACATTAACACACATACATACAAAGACACACATACATACCCACACATACATACACAGACACACACATATACCTACACATACATACACACAGAAACACACATACATACACACACATACATACACACACACACACACACATACATACACATATACCTACACATACATACACACATATACATACAGAAACACACATACACACACATATACAGACACACACACATACATACACAAGCACATACATTAACACACATACATACAAAGACACACATACATACCCACACATACATACACAGACACACACACATACATACACACATATACATACACACATATACATACACAAACACACACATACATACCCACACATACATACACAGACACACACATACATACACACATGCATACAGACACACACATACACACACACATATACAGACACACACACATACATACACAAGCACATACATTAACACACATACATACAAAGACATACATACCCACACATACATACACAGACACACATATACTTACACATACATACACACAGACACACACACATACATACACACACATATACCTACACATACATACACACACATATACAGACACACACACATACATACACAAGCACATACATTAACACACATACATACAAAGACACACATACATACCCACACATACATACACAGACACACACATATACCTACACATACATACACACAGACACACACATACATACACACACATACATACACAGACACACACACATACATATACCTACACATACATACACACATATACATACAGAAACACACACATACACACACACACATACAGACACACACATACATACACAAGCACATACATTAACACACATACATACAAAGACACACATACATACCCACACATACATACACAGACACACACATATACCTACACATACATACACACAGACACACACATACATACACACACACACACACACACACACACATACACACACATATACCTACACATACATACACACATATACATACACACACACACACACACACACACTTATACAGACACACACACATACATACACAAGCACATACATTAACACACATACATACAAAGACACACATACATACCCACACATACATACACAGACACACACATATACCTAGACATACATACACACATATACATACACAGACACACACATACATACACACACATATACAGACACACACACATACACAAACACATACATACACACACATACATACACACACACACACACATACATACACACACATATACCAACACATACAAACACACACATACATACACACATATACATACAGACACACACATACATACACACACATACATACACAAGCACATACACATACATACAAAGACACACACACAAACATAAACACACACATATACCTACACATACATACACACACATACATACACACATACATACACAAACACATACACATACACAAACATACACATACATACACAAACACATATCCATACACACACATACATACACAAACACATATACATACTCAGACACACACACACAACATACACACACACACAAACACATATACATACTCAGACACACACACATACATACACACACATATACATACTCAGACACACACATACATACACACACACATATACATACTCAGACACACACACATACACACACACACATACATACTCAGACACACACAAACATACACACGCACATACATACTCACATCTCCTAAATAGGGCACAGCAACGCGTGCCGGGATCAGCTAGTCTATTATATAAAGGAGGTCCCGTCATGGAACGACCGTCCTAGGCAGAAAAACCTTACAAGGCAGAGACACCAAACTTGGCAACAAAAATAGGCCTCAGGCAAGGAAGGTTTTTAGCAAATAAACTCCCCCCCCCCCAAAACCTAGAAGGCCCCCAAAACAACAATACCAAAAAAACCTACATTTCCCAGCATCCTCCGCGGCCGCCAGCGAATCTCCCAGCCTCCACATTCTGACAACATGATTGGTTGCCAGTGAGGGAGTATTTGCATAACACCTCTATTGGCCAGCCAACATGAACATTCCGACCCATAATAAACTGGCAGAGGAGGATAAGGCCAAGGCCTGAGGCAGTCGCCAACACAAACACCCAATTCACTTCCCACAGAAAATTTAAACCCTTACAAATCACAGACCACGCCCAAAATTGACAGTAAGGCTTCATTAACTTGATTTCCCTGACTAGCCCTCAGCTCATGGGACATTGTGTATGGCCTGAATTGACAGTGAGGCTTCATTAACTTGATTTCCCTGACTAGGCCTCACGTAATGGGATGCTGTTTAAGCTCCGAATTGACAGTAAGGCTTCATTAACTTGATTTTCCCGACTAGGCCTCAGCTCATGGGACATTGTGTATGGCCTGAATTTACAGTAACCTATGTTGGCACACAGAGCCCCTATGACCCACGCTACATTCTACTGCAGTTTGGAGGAGGGTGGACCATGGATGATGGGATTTGATGTACCTCCATGGATTATGGGATTAGTAGTACTTTCAAACCCTTCATTCCCCACAGACCACTGTGTCCCAGAACCAAGACCGATAAAGACCCAACTTGCCACACAGTGCCCCCATGACCCACACTCCATCCGACTGCAGCTTAGAGGAGGGCACACCATGGATGATGGGATTTCAAGTACCTCCACTCACTTCCAAAGTACCCCACCCACACAAGCATCAACCTCTACATCAACACAGCAGACGGAAAGACAACAAACATTGTATATCCACAAGCTCTGCAGAACGGCAGCAACACCACACACCGACAACTCCCCAGGACTCCAACATCGCACCCACCAGAACAACCCACAACGACACAGCCATGGCCCCACCAAGGCCATAACTAACAACAACTCCAACGCTTACATACTCAGACTTTGATTGATTGATTGATTGATTGATTTTATTATTTGTGAGTCGCCCTCCACGTCAGTGCTCCGGGCGACTTACACATAGCGCATAAAACAGTTCAATAGTTAAAAACTAAAAGAATAGAAGTTTAATTAAAATAGTTCCAGTAGCTCAGGCTAAGTCTGGGGGGTGTCCTTAGCCGTAAGCCTTTCGGAAGAGCCAGGTCTTCAGTGCGGTCAGGAACGGGGGCATGTCCAGGATAGCTCTCTGCTCCACCGGCATCAAGTTCCAGAGAACAGGGGCCGCGATGGAGAAGGCTCTCCGTCTCGTGGTGTCGAGGCGGGCCTCACTCACACCTGGGATGCGGAGAAGGTCCCTGTTCACTGAACGCGGCGACCTTAAATGGACTGGTTCGAAGAAGCGGTCTTTTAAATAAGCTGGGCCGGCGCCATGGAGGGCCTTGAAGGTAAGCGACAAGATCTTGTGGATGGCTCTGAGCTCGACTGGCAGCCAGTGCAGGCGCTGTAGAGATGGCGCGATATGGCATCTCAGTGGTGTCCCGGTGAGGAGTCTGGCGGCTGCATTCTGCACTAGCTGGATTTTACGAGTGGTTGACTGCGGCAACCCCACGTACAAGGCATTACAGTAGTCCAGCCGCGATGTCACTGTGGCATGGACCACCGTAGCCAGCGCATCCGATGGAAGGTAAGGTGCCAGTTGACGTGCCTGGCGCAGGTGGAAGAAAGCTCCCTTACTTGTCGCAGCAACCTGGGCCTCCAGCGAGAGTCTCGAGTCTAGTATCACACCGAGACTCTTCACCGACGGGGCCGGGATCAGCGGCTCTCCCTCAAAGAGCGGCAGCGGAATGGGTGGCTCTGGGCGTCCCGGCCATAGAATCTCCGTCTTTGATGGGTTGATCTTGAGTTTGTATGAGCGGAGCCATCTGGTCACTGCCTCTAGTCCTTGTCTGAAGTTCTCAGGCACCGATGTCACGCCTGGCTCAAGCTTCAGCAGGAGCTGGGTGTCATCTGCATATTGGTAGCACCCAAAACCAAAGCTTCTGGCTATGCTTGCCAAGGGTTGGGCGTAGATGTTAAAAAGCGTTGGTGACAGAATGGCGCCCTGGGGGACTCCACAGTCCAGGGTGGATTTCTTGGACGCTTGGCCTCGCCACTCAACACGCTGCGAGCGGCCCCGCAGGAAGGAGTCGAACCAGGCCAGAGCTGTGCCTTGAATCCCAATGGCTGAGAGTCGCCGCGTCTCCTAAATAGGGCGCAGCAATGCGTACAGCCGGGTACAGCTAGTAGTATACCAGGCAGTAAAACAGTGAAACCACAATAAAAACAAAACAACAGGAACACAACATCAAAAGGCTACGCTGGACAACAGTGTGTGCTTGTCGCGCTTGTCGCCAGAGGCCACCGAGGCCGGCTCAAGGAAGCCTCTTGCCTCTTCCCGGCCCCAGGGAGGCTTGCCTGGGCTCCACGGGGCGCGGGGCCTTCTCGGTCCTGGCCCCAACCTCGCGGAACTCCCCGAAGGGGCCGAAGGGGGCTCGCTCTCCCCAGGCAGGCCCCAGGGAGCCGCGCCCTCTGCAGACCCGCCCAGGACACCCAGGCAGAGCTGGGGGCAGCCAAGGGCCAGGGGGCCAGGGGCCTCCCACGGCCTCCCAGGGTGCAGCTGTGGCCAAGGGGTCTCCGTGGGGACCCCCACACGCCCCAGCAGCAGCAGCAGCAGCAGCAGCAGGGGGGCTGCCCCCAGGGGCGGTCCTACAAGGTAGGCCAAGTAGGCAGCCGCCTAGGGCGCCATCTGGGAAGGGGGCGCCATCCTGGCTGCATGGGGCGCCATCCTGGCCCTGCCGATGTTCCTCAGACAGTGCTGCAGCTGCCTGCTTTTTGACCCCGGCCTTGTGCGCTCCGACGCCGCTTCTGGGCACGTGCGAAGGTTTTCACGCAGGCGCAGTTGCTCTGGAGCTGAAGTTGAGCGCAGGAGCAACTGCACATCCGCGAAAACCTCCGCGCATGCCCAGTAGCTCCCTTGCGCAGAAGCCTGTAAGCAAAGCACTCCCTATCGGGCAGGCAGGGAGGGCTTCCCCTCTCCCTTTGTCTCTGCCGTGTGCGCGTTTGCGGGGAAGGAGAAAAGAATCAGTGAAGGAAGTGCAAGTGAAGGAATGAAGGAAGGGCCTTCCTCCTCCTCCTCCTCCTCCGTGGCCTCTTCTCTCCCTCCTTCCTCTCTTCGGCTCTATTTCTGCCTAGACTTGAGGGGCCTGAGGCTATGAGGAGTTGTGGGAGTTGGAGTCCAAAACACCTGGAGGGAGGGAGGGAGGGAGGGAGGGCCCTGTTTGCCTGTATTCGACCTCATGTGAACATTTGGGCTGTTTTCCTATTTACATTGACATTGGGATCCTAACTTTGGACTTATGGGAGACTCACTCCTATGGATTACGAGACAACGGGTGGCAGGTCATAGATTCTGATTCTGATGCAATTAACATGGCATGTCTTGTGGATTATTATACAGTTCTGCTTAATATTGCCATACAATATAATACAAATGCAATATAACAACAGAGTAATGATATATTTTGTATTACATGCAATATTACAAACAACATCGCAGCCTAGTGGCATTGTGCACAATAGTGACATACAGTATTTTATTTTACTCTATTTTGGGTGATTTGAGTTTTATGGGAGTCACGGAACATATTCAGGAGAGGATAATTTGATTCGAATAAATAATTTATTATTTTATAATAATAATAATAATGATAATACAATAGAATGTTACATTGTGTCATAATGTCAATATATTGTAATGTAATTATACTGTAACGTAGTATCATATAATTATGGGATAATATCATATTCTATGTACATGGATTCAATGTAATACTACTAATGGCACTGTGATGTTATAATGGTATATTTGTTTTACATGGGGGGGGGGGGCAGAATAATGGTTTCTTGGGTGGGGGGGGCTCCAAAATAACGTTCGCCTCCCATGTAAAATCACCCGAGTCCGCCCCTGACCGCCCCCCATGGGGCCCCGGGCCCGTCCTTGGGGGCGGGGACTCGAGGCAGGGGGCCACCGGGGCAGCTCAGTCAAGGATCTCCCCCCCCCCCAAGCCAGGCAGGAACAAGCCAGGCCTTGGGAGCTGCAAGGCCGTCCAAGGGCCACCCAGGTGGCCAGGAGCAACATTCCTAACCGGGGCCCTCCCTGCCTCCCTCCCTCCCTTCCCCCGAGACGCCTTTGGGACTCCAACTCCCAGAATGCCTCGCAGCAGCAGCAGCAGCAGCCTCGGGCCCTTTCCTTTTCCCCTCAGCCGCCAGGCATTCTGGGAGTTGGAGTCCCAAGCGCGTCCCGGGGGAAGGAAGGCAGGCAGGGAGGGAGGGAGGGAGGGAGGGCCGAGGCCTGAGCCAGGCCGGCACCCATAGGCCCCGCCCCCTTGGCCGCGCGCCCCGCCCCTCCCTCGGCACTCTACCCCCCCCCCCCCCCACCTCCTGCCTCCGCCCGCCTGCCTTCCTCTTCGCTCGCTCGCTCTTCGCCTCGGCCTCGGAAAGACGGCGGCGGCGGCGTTTGCGGCCAAGGGGGCGGGGCCCGAGCGACGCCACGCCCCCCTCCGTCCCTCCCTCCCTCCGGAGGCCAATGGGAAGCCAAGGGGCGGGGCCTCCGCGCTCCCGATTGCCCGCCCGCGAGGCTGGTTGCCGGGTAACGCTCTTCCCGGCCCCGCCCCGCCCTCCCGCCGGGCTCATTGGCATGCTTAAAGGGACAGCGGCCCATTCCCGGGATCCGGGGAGAGGAGGAGTCATCCGGCTCCCAGGCCCAGGCCCCAGAACTCAGGGGAGGGGGGGAGGCCTCTCTCTCTCTCTCTCTCTCTCTCGGAAGGGAAGGGAACCGCCCTTGGCTGGCGGGTGTGAGCTGGCCCCGGTGGCTTCCTGCCCTGGTTGGAGAGGCCGCCACGTTGGGTTCATGTTCATGCCCCCCCCTTCTGTCGAAAGCCAGCCCCCCCTCCCTCCCTCCCTCCCTCCCAACAAAGGATTCCCCCACCCGGTCAGGCAGCAACCAGCCAGGCTTTGGAGCTGCAAGGGCATTCAGTGCTAATCAAGGTGGCCGATGACCACACACACACCCACCTGGCCTCCCACAGGCAAGAGCTCTTCCTTCCTTCCTTCCTTCCTTCCTTCCTTCCTTCCTCCGCCCTGGGCCTCCTTCCACAGGCGGAGGTCAAGGCCAAAGTCCCCCACCCCCGAAAGGAAGTCCAGCCGTGTCCGACTCTGGCCCTCGCCTCCATTTCTAACCCCAAGAGGCGGCATTGTCCGTAGCCACCTCCAAGGCGGCACGGCTGCGTGGAGCGCCCTGACCTTCCCGCCAGAGCAGCAGTCCCTATTGATCTACTCACATTTGCATGTTCTCAAACTGCTAGGTTGGCAGGAGCTGGGGCTGGCGGCGGGAGCTCACCCTGCTCCCCGGGTGCAAACCTGCGACCTGCTGGGTGTCTCTGCCACGGTTGTGTGATCTGGCACTGAAGGGCCGCCTCCCGTCAGGCTGCTCCGAGTCCCTTTGGGGCGGGAAACACAGCAAGGACATACATACAGACATACAGACATACAGACATACGTGAGGGGTGATATTTCTGCACCTGTCTCTGTGGAAATGTATGGAACCCGGGAGCGACCCTGGACTCATCGCGGAGCCTGGAACCCCCGTAGGGCTCGGCGGTGGCCGGGGGAGGTTTTGCTCTCGCGCCCGTACCTTGGGAAGCTGGACTTGGCCACGGTGGCACACGCTCTGGTTACATCCCGCATAGACTACCCCAACGCGCTCTACGTGGGGTTGCCTTTGAAGACTGTTCGGAAGCTTCAGTTGGTCCAACGGACGGCCGCCACGAGTGGGACTCAGGGAGCGCACTACTCCCCTGTTGCGCCGGCTCCACGGGCTGCCGGTCTGCTACCGAGCACAATCCAAAGTGCTGGCTGTAGCCTATGACGCCCTAAAGGGTTCTGGCCCAGCCTGCCTGTCCGGACGCACCTCCCCTTCAGGACAGTCCAGGGCGCCTGGGGAGGCCCTGCTCTCGACTCCGCCTGCATCACAAGCGCGCTTGGCGGGGACGGGAGACGGGGCCTTCTCCGCGGTGGCCCCTCGGCTGCGGAACGCCCTTCCCGGGGAGATTAGATCGGGCCCCTCGCTCTTGGCCTCCCGAAGAAAGGCCACAGTGACTTGGCTGTTTGAGCAGGCGTTGGAAAAGGCCGCGTGACTTGACGCGGGATGGGGACCGTTGGGCTGTGAGGTCGGGTGATGTTTTTGGAGGCGAAATACTGTTTCCATTAACGTCATGGCGTTGATCCATCTCTCAATGTTTTAGTGCAGTGCTGTCCAACATCTACCGGACCAGGGGCCTGATTGCCGGTCACTGATGACTTGGGGGGCCGAAGGGTCTGGCCCCGCCCCCGGCCCCGCCCCCTCCCTGGCTCCGCCCCTCCCCAGCTCCGCCCCCATACTCGATATGCCCAAATGTGAACACTGGTGGATTTGGGGGGAAATAGACCTTGACATTTGGGAGTTGTAGTTGCTGGGATTAGTAGTTCACCTACAATCAAAGAGCATTCTGAACCCCACCAATGATGGAATTAACCAATCTTGGCACACAGAACTCCCAGGACCAACAGGAAATACTGGAAGGCTTTGGTGGGCATTGACCTTGAGTTGTGGAGTTGTAGTTCACCTCCATCCAGAGAGCACTGTGGACTCAAATAATGATGGATCTGGACCAAACTTGGCATGAATACTCAATATGTCCAAATGTGAACACAGATGGAGTTGTGGGAAAATAGACCTTGAAATCCCCCCCGTTTCTGGGATTTATAGTTAACACACAATCAAAGAGCATCCTGAACTCTTGCAACAATGGAATTGAACCAAACTTGGCATACTGAACTCTCATTACCAACAGAAAGTACTGAAAGGGTTTGCTTGGGAACTGACCTTGAATTTTGGAGTTGTAGTTCATCTACATCCAGAGAGCACAATGTTGGATCAGGACCAAACTTGGCATGAATACTCAATATGCCCAAATATGAACAGGAGAAGGAAGGAAGGAGGGGAAGAAGAGAAGGATGGAGGGAGGAAAGGGAGGGGGGAAAGTGAGAAGGAAGAAAAAAGGGTGGCAGGAAAGAAAGAAAGGAAGGTGAAAGAGGGGCAAGGAGGGAGGGAGAACAGTTGGAAGGAAGGACGAAAGGGTGGATGGATGGGTGGACGGAAAGAAGGTGAAAGAGAGGGAGGGAGGAAAGAAGGAAGGAAGAAAAGAGGAAAGAGTGGAAGGAAAGGAAGGGAGGAAGGAGAAAGAGAGGGAAGGGGGAGGAAAGAAGGCCGGGCGGCAGTTGGGGCTCCTGAGGCGGCGGCGGAGGAGGCGGGAGCGCCGCCGCGAACTGGGCCAGGCCTCCGTGGCTGTGGCCAGGCCTCCGCGAACTGGGCCAGGACGCCGCGACTAGGCCTTCGCGGCAGCGGCCACGCCTCGTGGCCACAGCCAGGCCTCGGAAACGCGCGGCCAGGCCTCAACCACCAGGCCTCTGCCGCCGGCGCCCAAGAGCCACGTGCGCGCTCGGCGCCCAGCGCGAGCACGACTGCGCCGGCGGCAGATCGCTCACGGCACACTAGTGTGCCCCTGGTCAGGCCCCTGGTCCGGTAGTTATGATCGCTCACGGCACACTAGTGTGCCCCGGCACACTGGTTGGGAAACACTGTCGTAACGGACAGAAGCTGGTAGGAAACCACAGTCCCCTGCTGACACTTGGGCCAGGTTGTATGGGAAGTTTCCTTTCCCTCCCGCCTGCTTCTGCCTACGCCCGATCTCCCCCCACGCATTGCGGCCACCCACAGAGAAAGCGCCCTTGGCCAAGGAGCACAGCCACAACTTCCCTCGGCAATGGCTCTGCATCTCTCGCACTCGGCCACACGGTCCTTGGTGTTTCCTGTTTTCCCCACATCATTCCTACTCATGTCTACCGCTTTGGATTTCCCGTTCTCCCTTTCCCCTCGCCTGGCATTTGCTTCGCACGAGCAGCGGTTCTCACGCTCCAGAGGAACCGGCCCAGGGACCCGTGGCAGTGGAGACACATAGTTCCCCAAGGACCAGACTATCATGGGATTTCTAGTTTTCCAAGCACAAGAAGCCCTTTTTCATGGGCATAAGGACAAGGACTCTTTCCCCTCCTTTTCCCGTTGCTCCTTCGCCGTTTCTGGCTCTCTTGCCGGTTCCAGCCAAGCGCCACGCCCCACCTTGGATCCTGGGACTCCGGAAAGGTTCCCTCACTGGCAGACTGGCTCTGTGAAAATCCCTAGGCCTAGAGGCTCTGTCGGGCCTGGGGACCAGGACAGCTAAGGGATCCACCCGGTTGGGATGTGTAGTCCCCCAAAGCACCGGGGGCTTTTTTGCAAGGAACTTGGGACCTGGCTCTGTGGATCACCACGGACTTTCCTTTGTTTGGGCTGTGAAGAAACAATGTGTGGATACTAGGTGGTGCCCCCTTTCCAAATGTTTGTGATTTTCCCTTTTTATCGTTTTCCTATTGTTACTTTATGTTTAAAAAGGGCCCCGCTGGGATCCCCCCCCCTGGAGCCGGGGGGGCCGCAGTTGGACGTACCTGCGCACGACATACCCGCCACCCTTTCCATATTGCATACACATAGAGGTAGCTCCGAGGTCTTTGGTCAGGGTCTTTCCCCTGAAACCCCCACGGGCATCGACCCACTCGTGGCTTATCAATTTCTGAGATTAGCCTGTCAATACAGTCATGGGTAATTGGGCAAGAACCAAATTTCACAATATGGCTATTTCAATGGTGATTGATGCTTTGCCAAAACAGGAAGACACCAATCTGGGCCACAACCAAGCCGTCTGTTTTCAAACCAGCTCAATAGCCTGGCAGACTAGTAGGACGGGTCAAAGTCCTCGTTTCCCCCTAGGCCGGGCCTGCCCAACAAGGTGGCCTACGGGCCGCACACGGCCCACCAGCCCCTTGGATACGGCCCGCCTACCCTCAGCTGTTTTTAAAAGTATCTTTTTTAATTAAAAAATACTATTTTTATTTTAAAAATTTAAAATAAAAAAATGGCATGGCGGCACAGCTGTCCGCCATTACCTGTTGCGGGCGCCCAATCGGGAGTGTGGAGGTCCTGCCCCTTGGCTTTCCATTGGCTCCCTCCTCTTCTCCGCCCCCTTGGCTGCAAATGCCGCCATTTCTCTGAGGCTGAGGCGGCGCGGCTGAGGCGAGCGAAGAGGAAGAGGCGAAGAGGCGAGCGAAGCGAAGAGGCGAGCAAAGAGGAAGCAGGAGGTAGGAGGGGGGCGGAGTGGCCCCGAACAGGCCTGCCTGCCTGCCATCCCAAAGCCGCCTCCTGGCCCGGCTCAGGCCTCGGCCCTCTCTCCCCCAGGACGCGCTTGGGACTCCAACTCCCAGAGTTCCTCGCAGCTTATGCGGCTGGGGGGGGAGCGGGCCTGAGGCTGCTGCTGCTGCGAGGGATTCTGGGAGTTGGAGTCCCAAACGCGTCCTGGAGACGGGGAGGGAGGGGGGCAGTTGCCCCAGGGCTGCCCTTTGGAATGTTGCCCTTGGCCACCTGGGTGAGCGCTGGACGGCCTCGCAGCTCCCACGGCCATGTCCCAGAAGCATTATTCTCTTCTGGTGTTTCTAGGGTGAAATGTGGTTGAAACGTCAGGAGAGAATGCTACTTAAGAACATACAAAACAAATAACACAGAACATTTTTTTTAAAGTATGCAAGAGCGGCCCGGATTGGCTCGGAAGGGAAGGGATTGAGACACAGCCGTGAAAAGCAGCGCAGGAAAAGACATGCGCATAAATCCGAAGAGCGAAGGCTATTCTGCCATTGGGTTCTTCCTTATCGCCATTCGTGCGTTTTTCAATTCTGCCAGTGTGGGGGTACAAGGGCATTTCCCCATTCTTGATCTCACAGTAGGCCCGCATTGTCTCCCATTCCGCAGTATTTCCTTCTCTCCCCCCGGCCGGTCTTCTCTTCCTCTCCCTTGTTTTTATCTCTCAATCTCTCGGTCAGCCAACCCATTTGGAGCGTCTCTATAACTGTTGGAAACCTCTCCTCTCTGGTTGGCGTCTCCGATAATTCCCAGTCCCTGGCCTACGATGTCCTGGCCGCGGTTATCCCTGTAATGATTATTATTATTTTCTTCTCCATTGATGGAATTGCTTCGTCGAGTATTCCTAGATGATAGATCTCCGGCTTTATTTTCTCCCTTGTGTGTTATTAATTTTTTTGAGCTCATTATGTATCATCTTCCGACACTTAGCTGCCTTGTCGCACGACCGCCAGAGGTGGAAAAAGGTGCCGTTCTTGTTACCGCACTTCCCGCGCTTAGGGTCCGTATTTTTATAAATTCTTGTTACCTTTTAGGGAGAGAGATACCAGCGGTAAATTATTTTTACCCAATTTTCTTTAAAGGCCCTACACAGGGATTTTTAAATTAATTATGTTGTTCCAGATGTTACTCCATGTTTCTGTGTTTATTATTTATTATTTATTCATTCCAACTTATATCACCGCCACTCCCCGTAGGCTCGGAGCGGTTTACAGTCAGGATAACGATACAATGTGCGACAAACAGCCAAACAACATCAAAAGAAAGAGGGGGGGGCAAGAGGGGGACAGGATAAAGGTCAAGGCGCGGCAGGGGGTGTCCAGTTGGATCTGGGCAGCTCCACCGCGCCGTCAAAGGAGGGAAGCAGGGGGGGGTCTCGGGGAGATCCCGCACAGTTGGCCACGGGAGTGCCGGCTGGCCAGGCTTCCTCTGTCCAGAGGTCCGGTAGTAGGGAACGAACAAGCCGAGGGAGTGTCTTTCTCCGACCTCAGGTCGGTCCGGGAGAGCTCGTGCCACTCGGCCCTCGAGTTCCAAAAGGTTCTAGGTCTGCCGCTCCTTGGCCTCCGACGGCGTCTCCTCCGGCGGCCCCGTGGCTTCCCCTGCGAGGCGTCTCCAGGGTTGGGGTCCCCCAACCGTGGGCGCGTCTTCCCTGGGTTACTCCCAGAAAAGGTCACCTCAAGCCTTGTTCCACCTTGGGCTGAGCTGCAGCTCTTCCTCCAGCCGCCTGCAGGTGGCGAGGCGGGTTGTAGGCCGGTCACGATTATGGGGGGCCCTTGTAGGCGGCCGGCTCGTCGCCGAGGCCGCTCCCCTGGGACCCTTGCCAGGACCCCGAAGATAGCGAGCCCCTCCATCACGGGCCCTGGGGGGCACAGCTTGAGAGCGCCTGGGGTCACTGACGAGGGATCAGGCAGCAGCAGCTGTTCCGACGTGACGGCCGTGGGGGCGTGGTCAGGGCCCTCGGGGCAGGCAAGGGGGGCGGGGCTGAAGATGCCGAGCCAATCGGACTCGGCGCCATGTTGGAATCACCAGCCAGCGCCCCCCCCCCATCGAGACCGGGGGAACCCGGCACCCCAGCGCCTCCCACGGGCTCCACCACGGCAGGGGGTCACCCCTGGGTACCTCGGGGCATTCCCCAGGCCGCTCTCCAGACTCGCCACCTGCGGGGAGCCCCTCAAGGTCCCGGCGCGCCTCCCCTCCACTTGGCCATCTGAGGCTGGAATGTCTGGCGGGCGCGGTTGCTGCCCGCCCAAAGGGCCAGCAGCAGCCATCACGCCGGTCCCCCTCTCCTCCTGGCCCAGTCGCCGCGGGTCCGGGCACGGTGGATCCGGCGCTCTATCGACCGCAGCCCCTCCAGGCCCGAGGTGCGGATCCAGGCGGTGCAGGCGATGCAGGCCGTCCACACCGAGGAGGGACGCCAGCACCCGTCCCAGCTTCCTTACCTCCCCCAGCTCAGCAGTCAGCTGCTCGACTAGCTGGCTAAGGCCGAGAAGGAGTGGGTGAGTAGGGTCCGACGACTCCCCCTGGGTGGCATCTGTGGGGTGGTCGTCTGCCGCTCTCTGGGTGGCCCGGAGAGGGGTGGGGGTCCCGGCTGGCCAGGGAACAGGGGACCACGGTGGGCAGCTCTGGGGGGGGGGGCGCTGCGGTCGTCGTGGTCACTGCTGGTCCGAGGATCCTCCTAGAGGCCGCTGCTGTGCCCGACCTGCCCGTCATGCACGCGTGCATGCTGAGGACCGAGGCCGGTGCTCGGATGGCCCCAAGGGTAAACTCGGCCTCGGCCTGCAGAGCCTCGAAAAGGAGCGAAGAACTCGCTGGGGCCTCAGGAAGCGACCAGGAATTCGCCCCGAGGTTCCACAGGTCACCCCCCCCCCCCTTGCATGGGGTGACTGTCCTCGTAGATAGGGCAGCTGTGTGGGGAAGGCTGCGCAGGCCTCGGCGGAGCTCGGCGTTCGCACACCTACTCGACGCGGCCATCTTGCTTTCATGCACAAAGAGCACTATCCTACGTTTATTCTATCCTATGTTTATCCTACGTGTACCCTATGTTTGTAGACCGCTTGTCCCTATTCTCTCTTTTCTGGTTATTTTCAGTATCTTCCTTAAGCAGAATTTTATATGTTTTCCCCAGAGAGAGGTTTCTCCTCTTCGCTCAGGATCTTGATTCCTAGTCCCGCCTCCTCTCCTAACAATCCTCTTTTCTGATCCTTTTTAATTTTTTCTCTCACTTGGAGGAACGAGAACCAACTGACCTGCATTCCTTCTCCTCCCAATTCCTCTTTTGTCTTTAAGGCAAAACATTCTCCGTCCCACCTTAGTGACTTTTGACGTGTTGTCCGATTGTTGTGTTCCAATTCCCTGATCCCGTATGCCTCGTTTACGGATGTCCAAAGCGGAATTGTTTGTTTGTTTATATATCACGCCTAAGTGCTTCTGCCGAATTTTTAAGAGAGCACTTCGAACGTAATGGTTATTAAACGTAGCGTCTCTTTCCTTCTTATCGTATATCAAACTAGCTGTACCCGGCTGTACGCGTTGCTGTGCCCTATTTAGGAGATGCGCGGAAGTCTGAGTATGTAAGCGTTGGAATTGTTGTTAGTTATGGTGTTGTTGGGGCCATGGCTGTGTCGTTGTGGGTTGTTCTGGTGGGTGGGATGTTGAAGTCCTGGGGAGTTGTCGGTGTGTGGTGTTGCTGGCGTTCTGCAGAGCTTGTGGATATACAATGTTTTTTGTCTTTCCGTCTGCTGTGTTGATGTAGAGGTTGATGCTTGTGTGGGTGGGGTACTTTGGAAGTGAGTGGAGGTACTTGAAATCCCATTATCCATGGTGTGTCCTCCTCTGAACTGCAGTCGGATGGAGTGTGGGTCATGGGGGGCATTGTGTGCCAAGTTTGGTCTTTATCGGACTTGATTCTGGGCCACAGTGGTCTGTGGGGAATGATGGGTTTTGAAGTACTACAAATCCCATTATCCATGGAGGTACTTCAAGTCCCATAATCCATGGTCCACCCTCCTCCAAACTGTAGTAGAATGTAGTGTGGATCATAGGGGCTCTGTGTGCCAACATAGGTTACTGTAAATTCAGGCCATACACAATGTCCCATGAGCTGAGGCCTAGTCAGGAACAGCAAGTTAATGAAGCCTTACTGTCAATTCAGAGCGTAAACAGCATTCCATTAAGTGAGGCCTAGTCAGGGAAATTAAGTTAATGAAGCCTTACTGTCAATTTTGGGCGTGGTCTGTGATTTGTAGGGGTGTAAATTTTCTGTGGGAAGTGAATTGGGTGTTTGTGTTTGTGCCTCAGCCCTTTGCCTATCCTCCTCTGACAGTTTATTATGGGTCGGAATGTTCATGTTGGCTGGCCAGTAGAGGAGTTATGCAAATCCGCCCTTATTAGCAGCCAATCATGTTGTCAGAATGTAGAGGCTGGGAGAGTTGTTGGCAGCCCCGGAGGATGCTGGGAAATGTAGGTTTTTTAACTTGTTGTTTTGGGGGCCTTTTAGGTTTTGGGGGGGAAAGTTTCTTTGCTTAAAACCTACCTTGCTTGAGGCCTATTTCTGTTGGCAAGTTTGGTGTCTCTGCGTTGTAAGGTTTCTCTGTTTGGGACGGTCGTTCCATGACGGGAACCCCTTTATATAATAGATACCCATGGAAACCATATTTTAGGTCATGTCCCTCCAGATTAAGTGAATTGTGACCTTTCAGTTGCATCCATTCTTTTATCCACACCAAGCCACTGGCGTTGTGGTATCGCCTTAAGTGTGGCACTCCTGGTCCTCCTCTGTCAATTGGGTCGTGCAGCGTTTTCATTTTTACCCGGGGTTTTTTTTTGCCGCAAATAATTTTTATTTTGTTTTTTAAAAAGAATGAAAAAAAATAACTCAAATGAACAGTATTTATTGAGATAAACGGCCTTCCTTCTCTCGGTCTCTCCGACCTTCCAAGCTTCTGCTTCAAGGCACAAAACGGCAGAAAAGACCCGACTCCTTCGATTCAGCTCCCACTGGAAAGAGGCCCTTATCTGGACTATTCACACAATACATAGACAAGGGAGCCTTCGCTCACGTCCGCTCACATCTCCGCACGCTGCAGGAAGCACGTTCCTTGCTTATCAGGCCTTCTTCATCCGGCCAGAACAGGAAACGACAAAAGTGATGGTCTACCAATAATACTACACATCTCTATGTACTGACCCATGCGTTACTGAAATCGCACAGTTTGAACTATAAGCAATTTTCCCATCACACTAACAGTGATGTCTCGGGTCCAGGCTACTTGACCCATTGCATCTCCTCTGGCAAACCAGCCCAGGCACTGCGGTCATTGCAGGAGGCCCCAAGCATGACTGATGGGAAGGAGAGGGAGGGGGGCCTTCTCTGTGGTCACCCCCCACCTCTGGACCTCCCTCTCTACAGAAATCAAGCTGCCCCCCTCCCTCCTCTCCTTCAAAAAAAGACCTGCTCCTGCTCACGAGCGTACGGAGAGGAGGAGGATTAGATGGCGGAGAGGTCAGTGCTTGTCCTCGGGTTGATAACTCTTTGTATTTGGGCATTCCTGGTCCACACCGACCCAATGACCTCGTTTGACTACATAATACTTAGCTCGGACACCGGATGAAGATGTGCAGGGGCGGGCAATACGCGTGATCTCGGGCAGGGGTAATAGGGACGGTAGTCGTAGGCCTTATGAGAGAGGGCGGAGGAGCCGTAGAAAGGCTCGTCCTCCCTCTGACCTACGGGCTATCCTGAAGCACGCAGATGGGGAGCCCCCCGTTACCTCTCCTCCAACTCTGATACTGGCCAACGTTAGATCCGTGTGCAATAAGTCAGGGATCATCAGGGACCTCCTTCTAGAAAGGAAGGCCGGCCTAGCCTGTTTTACGGAAACATGGCTTCAAGAGGGTGACGAAGTTATCTTGCACGAGTTGACATCTCCTGGGTTTGTGGCCAGCTATCAGATGAGGACAGAGAGGCGGGGGGGAGGGGTGGCTATTCTCAGTCGAGACAATTTTAATTCCAGGACGATCCCGACAGCGAACATCCCCGGGATGGAGTGTGCGGGTCTGGTGTGGGACCTTGGTGAGAGCGTAGCCTTCCTGCTGGTGTACCGTGCACCCAACGCACTGGCAGGAAGTCTGCCTAAGCTGCTGGAGGTGGTTGCGGAGTGGGCATTGAGGTTCCCTAGACTTATTGTTCTGGGGGACTTCAATGTCCACGCCGACACCACCTCCCCATCAACAGCAGCCGTGGACCTAGTGTCTACCATGGAGGCACTAGGACTCTCACCTTGTAAGACCGGCCCCACGCACCAGGCCGGACACACCTTAGATCTGATCTTCGCTACCGGAATTCAGGTGATTCCAACCTCCATTACGGAGGTTCCATGGTCGGATCACAGCATCCTGGAAGTCCGATTGGAATTGGCCTCCCCTCCCCGTAAGGGTGCCGAACCCATTCTGGTTCGCCCGAAGAGACTTATGGAACCCACTAGGTTCCTGAATGCTCCAAGGGATTGGGAACTCCCCAGCGACTCGGTCGACAGGCAGGTGGAATCCTGGAATGCCAGTCTCTCCACGGCCTTAGACGAGATCGCCCCCAGGCGCTCTCTCATTCCCCGTAGAAACTGCTCGCCGTGGTACACCGAGGAGTTGAGGGCGATGAAACGGAGGAAGAGACAGCTAGAGGACGTGTGGCGGAGTCTCCTTGACGGAGCATCGAAATCGGCCTATAAGCAATTTAAAGAGGTTTATGAGCAAGCTATTAAGGAAGCCAAAAAAGTCTATTATTCTTCCTTGATAGAGTCGGCTAGTTCACGCCCAGCTCAACTTTTCAAGATAATTCGGTCTCTGACAACAATCCCAACTGTCCCAAACGATAGGGGTTTGGCTCCAACAGCTGAGGTTTTCCAGAACTATTTCGCCGATAAGACATTCCAGCCACTCTTGATACAGTTAGTGAACTCGAGACTCCGCCGCCACTCGGCGGGCCCACCTTCACCCGTTTCCAACTGCTGGACGCAGCAGCTGTCGATAAGTTACTCACTGCAGCTAGACCAACTACCTGCTCCCTCGACCCGTGGCCCTCCTGGCTTATTAGATCTTGCCGGGAGGGGCTACGAGGCCCCCTGGGAATGATCATAAATAGCTCCCTTGAGCAAGGAGTCTTCCCAGGGGAGTTGAAAGAGGCTATGGTAAGACCGCTGCTGAAGAAGCCGAATTTAGACCCTTCGGCTCCCTCCAATTACCGGCCTGTTTCCAACTTGCCTTTCCTAGGCAAAGTAATTGAGAGGGCAGCAGCGGATCAGCTGCAGCGGTTCCTAGACGACACAGCTGGACTTGATCCCTTCCAGTCCGGCTTCCGTATTGGGCATGGGACGGAGACCGTGCTTGTCGCCATTACAGACCAACTTCGCCGCCAGCTGGACCAGGGTGGGTCAGCCCTGCTTGTCCTGTTAGATCTAACAGCAGCCTTTGATACCGTAGACCACGCACTGTTGATCCACCGTTTAGCCGGTTCCGGGGTCGGGGGGACTGCCCTTAAATGGGTGGCCTCCTTCCTCCGGGACCGGGGACAACGAGTGGAGGGGGGCGGGGGGGTCTCCGGGAGACTCCCACTAAACTGTGGGGTCCCCCAGGGGGCCATCCTCTCCCCCTTATTATTCAACATTTATATGCGCCCCCTGGCACAGCTGGCTCGCGACTTTGGTCTGGAGCGTTACCAGTACGCTAATGACACCCAGCTTCTGCTGAGAATGGACGGCAGGCCAGACACCATACCCGATTGTTTCCATCTATGCCTTGAAGCCGTGACTGGTTGGCTGCGTGCCAGCCGGCTGAAGGTGAACCCGTCGAAGACGGAGATCCTGTGGCCCGGTCGGCCTGGGCTGGGTGGGTGCCGGTTGCCTACCCTGGATGGCGGACAGCTTAGCCCGTCACCCTTGGTTAAGAGCTTGGGTGTGCAGCTGGACTCCTCGCTGACCATGGAGGCACAGGTCTCTATGGTCAGCAGGACATCTTTCTTCCACCTACAACAGGCTAGGCGACTGGCCCCCTACCTGTCCAGGAACGACCTGGCCACGGTAATCCAAGCGACGGTCATCTCGAGGCTGGACTACTGTAACGCCCTCTACCTTGGCCTTCCCTTGTCGACAATCCGGAAACTCAAGCTAGTGCAGAATGCCGCTGCTCGCTTGCTGGCGGGATCACTCCCATTCTTCGGCAACTGCACTGGCTCCCTATCGAGTACCGGATTGCCTTCAAGGTGTTGGTTCTAACCTTCAAGGCTCTACATGGCCTAGGGCCTGCGTACCTGAGGGACCGACTTACCCTGTACATTCCCCCGAGATCACTGCGCTCAGATGAACAGAATCTGTTGTCAGTACCATCAATCCGCTCCTGCCATCTGTCCGCAACTAGACAACGAGCATTTTCGGTGGCAGCTCCGGTGCCACCCCCCTGCCAGAGAGTCCGAAAGGACCAGGACCATAGAGCCAGCGCCTTTGCTGGCTCTCCAGTAGATGGACGTTTAACAACGAGAGCGGCAAGACCTCGGAGGACGTTCCTAACCAGGACGTTCTGGAGCTCCTGCTATAGGCAGTCGCAGCTCCAAAGGGCCTACCAGACTTTCGTGAAAGCTGATGAGGACACCGTGCAAACGGACCGAGACCCCAAACGTGGACTCCCATGTGGGAGACATCGGTCTCTGCCCTCCGCCTGCCCCCTAGTGCCAGCGATCCTGCTGGGCCCTCCCCGCCTGCCCTCTTTCGATGGCGGAGTGGTGTCTCAGTAGACATTGCTGCTGACTTCTCCCCTCCCTCCCTCCTCCTTCCCCATCCTTGTGTTTTTTCCATGTCGATTGTATTTTGTGTCATTTGGTGTTGTCACTGGGCACTCAAACTTTTGTAAACCGCTCCGAGCCTACGGGGAGTGGCGGTATACAAGTTTGATGTATAAATACTAAGGACTATATAATTGAAGCTAGAAGACAATTATCTGACACCAAATACTACCAACCCCTAACTAGAGACCCCACTAAAACCTACCTCAATTCTATCAAAAACATCGTGCATAATGCCGAAGTGATGGGTTTTATTAATTCTGACCTATCCAAGTTTCTAATTAATCTCCATCCCAAAATCCCGGAATACAATCACCTTCCCCAAACCCATAAACAGACCACACCTGTACCGGGCAAACCTATTATTGCCAGTACTGGGGGACTCCTCCAACCCCTGGCTATATACCTAGACCACCTCCTTCAACCTGTGGTACAGACTAGGAAGGCTTACCTCCAGGACACCAGGGACCTTATCACTAAAATAGAGGGTCTACAGATGCGGGGGATGTCCTCATGGTGGCGGACGTCCAATCTTTATATACCAACGTACCCCTGGAGGCTGCAAGAAAAGTCCTACTGGACAGATATGACTCCTTGCAACCCTCCACTCCTAATATTCCACCTACTGAATTCCTCATGGATCTTACCGACTGTGTATTTGAATATAACTATTTTAAGTTTAATTCCGAATTCTTCTTACAAGTAGTGGGCGTGGCCATGGGGAGCCCCCTCACCCCCAGTCGCGAACCTCTGTATGAACCACCTCGAGCAAAAACATATCTTTAATCCTAATAACAATTGGGCTCGCGCGATTACATTTTATGGTCGTTTTATAGATGACGTCATCATGATTATATCTAAACAGGCCACCCCCCAACAGATCATCACCTGGATGAATTCGTGGGAGGAGTGTATAAAATTCACGTATGAATCTAGTAACACTATGATAAATTACCTTGACGTCTCTATTTATGTACACAATGACCATCTAAAAGTAAAATGTTATCACAAACCTACAGATAAAAATGCCCTCCTACACCATGGTAGCTTCCATAGTCACTCCTTAAAAAATAATCTACCTTATGCTCAGTTGTTACGCCTAAAACGCAATTCATCCGATCCTGAGGATTACAATCAGGAAGTTAGGTTGCTACGCAACAAGCTCACCAACAGGGGATACCCAGGAAGGATAATAGAATCAGCGGAGAGGAGAGCAGCGGCCACTACTCGTGAGTCGCTACTCACCAAGAAAAACAAACCCCCACTGAATGTGTGGCCTCTCATGCTAACCAGTCACACACCTGAAATTCGAAAAATAGTTATGAAATACTGGCCCTTAGTGCAGGATACACCAGGTCTAACTCAAACACCCATCATAGCTAATAAACGCAGTAAAAATATAAAAGATATAATTGTACATTCCAGCATGCGCACCCCACCTATGAAAAGTAACCTAACACCTAAGATGCATAAGTGTGGAACATGTGCTCAATGCAGGTTCACATTCCCTAACAAAGAAATATACAATCCAGGCACAGGGCGCATGTTTCTCTTCAAGGAGTTCTTCACTTGTAAAACCGAGTTATGTATTTATGGGATTTGTTGTCCTTGTGGAAAACTCTATCTGGGCAAAACCAAAAGAAATTTAAATGTAAGAATATCTGAGCACCGTTCCAAAATTTGGAACTTGTCCGAGGACTCGCCCTTATACATTCATTTTAAATCTATGAAACATGGACCAGATGACTTACTGTTTTTCGGCATAGAAAGGGTTAAAATCCCTCCACACGGGGAGGGGGAGACCGGCTTACACAGGTGTGAAACCCGGTGGATTCAAAGACTCGCACAGAAATTCCTCTCGGATTAAATGATAAGATCTCAATCACGGAGCTTTTAAGATAATTGCATTACTATACTCACCATGCTCTCCACCTGGGTGGATACGGAACGACTAAAACTACCCCTCCATGCACATGTAATTGCTTTGGCCATTGGTCGTGATATAGAAGTGTGCACTTGCCTCTCTAATCCAGGTAATTACCTACGCTATACTATATATATATTTCTTAAATTATAACATTGTGTTGAACATTGTGTTGAGTTGCTTTTGGAGTTCTCCATGTATCTATTTGTGTATTGTTGATTATTATGTATTTTATATATCTTGCATTTCAGACCATGTGCTCTCCTCATTATGATAACATGAGTTGCTTTGCCTCTTATTTGTGGCCTTGAAGAAGACCCGGTGTATGGGGCCAAAACGAGAGTTGGGACCATCGTACATTGATATCCTCGTCGGCCTTTGTCTACACAGGGGAGGATCCGGCTTTAAAACGTATTTACATCTCTCCGGATTCCCTCCCGCAAACAACTCTCCGCAATTGCTTTGGAGCTGAATACATTACAGACGCAGCTTGAGGTCACTCCACGCCGGGCGGGAATTCCCGCTGTTTACATCGAGAGGATCCGACATCGAAGTCATTTCTCAACCTGGGAGTCAGGCCCCTGCGGGGTCACGAGGGAGGGGGTCAGAAAGGTCTCCGAAGACCACCAGAAAGCACAGTATTTTCTGTTGGTCATGGGGTCCTGCGTGGGAAGTTTGGCCAATTCTCGTCCTTTTGCACGAGTTAGCATCCCCAGGGTTCACTACCAGTTACCAGATGAGGACAGAGAGGCGGGGGGGGGGGTGGCCATACTCAGCCGAGACATTTTTAATTCCAGGACGATCCCGGTCACGAACATCCCAGGAATAGAGTGTGCGGGCTTGGTGTGGGACCTTAGTGAGAGCGTAGCCTTCCTGTTGGTGTACCGAGCACCCAACGCACCAACGGGCTGCTGGAGGTGGTCTCGGAGTGGGCATTGAGGTTTCCCAGGCTTATTGTTCTGGGGGACTTCAATGTCCACGCCGACGCCTCCTCAACGGCGGCCATGGACCTGGTGTCCACCATGGAGACACTAGGACTCTCACTTTGTAAGACCGGTCCCACGCACCAGGCCGGGCACACCCTGGATTTGATCTTCGCGACCGGAATTCAAGTGACCCTAGCCTCTCTAGAAGAGGTTCCATGGTCGGATCACAGTGTCCTGGAAGTCCGTCTTGAAGTGGCCCCCCCTCCCGGTAAGGGTGCCGAACCTATTTTGGTTCGCCCAAAGAGACTTATGGAACCCACTAGGTTCCTGAATGCTCTGAGGGAATTGGAACTCCCCAGCGGCTCAGTCGATGGGCAAGTGGACTGCTGGAACATCTCTCTGTCCACGGCCTTAGACGAGGTCACCCCCAGACGCCCTCTCATCCCCCGCCGAAATCGCGCCCCTTGGTTTACCGAGGAGCTTCGAGCGATGAAACGGAGGAAGAGACAGCTAGAGGACGTGTGGCAGGGACTCCGTGACGGAGCATCGAAATCAGCTTATAAACAATTTAAAGATGTTTATGAGCGAGCTATCAAGGAGGCCAAAAAGGTTTACTACTCCTCCTTGATAGAGTCGGCTAGTTCACGCCCAGCTCAACTCTTTAGAATAATTCGGTCATTGACAACAATCTCGGCGGTCCCAAATGATAAGGATTTGGCTCCTACAGCTGAGGTTTTTCAGAACTATTTTGCCGACAAGATTTCGACACTCCGCCGGGATATCCCAGCCACTCTTGATACAGTGGCTGAACTCGAGACTCCGCCGCCACTCGGCGGGCCCACCTTCACCCGCTTCCAACTGCTGGACGCAGCAGCTGTCGATAAGTTACTGGCTGCAGCTAGACCAACTACTTGCTCCCTCGACCCGTGCCCCTCCTGGCTAATTAGATCTTGCCAGGAGGGACTACGACGAGCCCCTGGGCACGATCATAAATAGCTCCCTTGAGCAAGGAGTCTTCCGGGGGATTGACAGAGGCGCTGGTAAGACCGCTGCTGCAGAAGCCGACTTTCGTTCTTTCGGCTCCCTCCAATTACAGGCCTGTTTCCAACTTGGCTTTTTTAGGCAAAGTAATTGAGAGGGCAGCAGCGGATCAGCTGCAGCGGTTCTTAGAAGACACCGCTGGACTTGATCCCTTCCAGTCCGGCTTCCGTATTGGGCATGGGACGGAGACCGTGCTTGTCGCCATTACAGACCAACTTCGCCGCCAGCTGGACCAGGGTGGGTCAGCCCTGCTTGTTTTGTTAGATCTAACAGCAGCGTTTGATACCGTAGACCATGTGTAACGACTCTCCAACTCTCGGTAAGGATCACACGTAGATTGAAGTACGGTCCAACACGATTTTATTGCAGGTACGACACATGTGAAGCAAAAGCACCGGCCCGCCACCAAAACACACATATACCCCAAGCCCCCCTCCCATTGCCCATACAATGTCCAAGCAGGGTTGCACCATATCCGGTGAGTAAGCATATCCCACAGTTCAAAGGGATGTGACCTCATGGGTCCATGAGTCAGCGTTATGAGTCCAATTGTCCAATGTCCAGGCTCAGAGGAGTTACCTCACTTCCCTCTGCAGCCTTGCACACACCTGGGAGTTACATCACTCCCATCTGACTCAGCACAGTCTTTATGTAACTGGAGCCAAGGTCACCAGAGAACTGGGGCAAAGGTCGGTGCAATCTCATGCCAGGCTGGGAACCTGAACTTCTCCTAAGCTCAAGTCTCCTAGCCCTGACATAACGGCCTCCTCCACCACGTCCTCCCCCTGTAAAACAAAACATCATTCAACCCGGAGGAGGAAAGGGGCCCACATACTTTTTCAGAAGACCACAATGAAACGTGGGGTGAACTTTCCCTAAACTCTTAGGCAACAGAAGGGTATATGAGACCTTATTCACCGCTTTCTCAATCCTAAAAGGCCCAATATACTTTGGACTTAATTTCTTGGACGGATATCCCAATTTCAAATTCTGCGTGGACAGCCATACCAAATCCCCCTCGCTATACTCCTCCCCTTCTCGCCTCTTCCGGTCTCCAAACATCTTGTAAGAACGTTGTGCCTTCCCCAAAGCCTCCGCCACTTCCTTCCAGTCCTCCTGGGCTCGTATCTTCCATTCCACCCTCTCCTCCCCCCCAACTCCAACAGCTGGGGCAAAGGAGCCACCTCCTGACCGTAGACTATCTCAAAGGGAGATCTTCCGGTGGAAGAATGCACAGAGCTATTATAAGCCACCTCAGCATAAGGCAATAGATCGGACCAATTATTCTGCTCCTTATTGCTGAAAATGCGTAGATAAGCCCCTAACGACTTCTGCGTTCTCTCCACGCCCCCATTGCAGCAAGGATGATAAGAGGTCGTAAGACGCCTCTGAGCCCCCAGCACCTCCAAAAATCGCTCCCAAAATTGAGCAGTAAACTGAACTCCACGATCACTCAAAACTTGCTCCGGGCACCCATGCAATCGGTACACATGCTGCACATACAGCTCAGCCAATCGTTCCGCAGAAGGCAACCCCTTCAACGGAATAAAATGGGCCTGCTTCGAAAACATATCTAGCACGGTCCAAATATACTTATAACCTCGACTCGAGGGCAACTCCCCCACAAAGTCAGTGCTAACATGCGTCCACGGCCTCACAGGAGTAACTACCACTTGAATCAACCCCTGCGGCTTAGCAGAGGGAACCTTATTCCTAGCACACGTCTCACAACACTCCACATATCTCTTCACCTCAGCCCTCATGCCCGGCCACCAATACCGCTTTTTTAGGGCCAAAAGAGTCTTCGTGACTCCCCAATGTCCAGCAGACCTATGATCGTGATTCAACCTCAGCACTTTCTCCCTCATACTCTGAGGGACATACACCTTACCTCCCATAATCCACAAACCATCCAACGGCCTACACTCCTTCTCATGACTCTGTAACCACACATCACCTACATAACCTTTCTGCAACTCCAAACTCCACTCATCTATCACTCCCCCTTCCTTCTTAATCTCATTCGCCGCTTGGGACCTTGTCTGCACTGCCAGACCCCAATGCGCTCTAGCAAACACCTCTTCCGCCTTATGCATTTCATTCTCTCCCACACTCGGATACCGGGACAATGCATCAGCCACCACATTCTCTTTACCTCTGATATGCTGCAGCCTGAAATTAAACCGAGCGAAAAACTGAGCCCACCTCACCAGCTTGGGAGACAACTTCTGGGGGTTTCTTAAATACTGGAGGTTCTGATGATCAGTCATCACCACAAAAGGGAAAGCAGCACCCTCTAAAAACTGCCGCCACGTTTGCAAAGCGTTCCGCACAGCAAACGCCTCCTTCTCCCAGACTGGCCACTTCCTTTCATGCTCTCCAAACTTCTTAGAAAAATACGCACATGGCCTCATTCTACCTTGATCATCCTCCTGCATTAACACTCCACCATACGCCCAAGCAGAAGCATCACACTGCACCACAAAAGGCTTATCCACATTCGGATGCACTAACAAAGGTCCATTCGTAAAGGCTCCTTTCAATTTCACAAAAGTCTCCTGACAATCCTTCGTCCAAGCCAACTTAGCTCCTGGAGACTTAGTCCTCTTCGACTCGCCCTTACCCTTGGTCTTCAATAACTCAGTAAGCGGGAGGGTTATCGCCGAAAACCCCGCTATAAAAGTGCGATAAAAATTGGCCAATCCTAAGAAAGCCTGCAACTGCCTACGAGTTTGTGGAGCCTCCCAGCTCAACACATCATCCACCTTGGCCGGATCCATCGCAACTCCATTTTCACTAATCCTATATCCCAAGAAATCAATCTGGTTCTTGCCAAATTCACATTTACTCAACTTCACATACAGACTCGCCTGCCGCAGCCTTTCTAACACCTCTCTTACCAGACGAACATGCTCATCTCTGGTATGCGTCACAATCACGATATCATCCAGGTATACAAACACCCCTTTATACAAAAGGGGGTGCAACACCTCATTAATCAATTGCATGAAAATACCGGGAGCTCCTGCTAAACCGAATGGCATCACGGTCCATTCGTATAGCCCGAGGGGGCAGGAGAAAGCAGTCTTCCATTGATCGCTCCTTTTCACTCTCACCATGTGAAACGCGTCAATTAAATCCAACTTGGTAAAAAACTTACCACCCCCTAACTGACCCAGCAAATCTTTGATTAATGGCAGAGGGTAACAGTTGGTGGTACTAACAGCATTCAAACCTCTATAATCAATACACAACCGCAAGCTACCATCCTTTTTTTCACGAAACAAAACTGGTGCTGCAATGGGAGACTCGGACCTCCGAATAAATCCCTTTCTTAAATATCCGTCTATCTGCTCCCTCAACGCTTCCTTCTCCTTCACGGTCATGGCGTATATCTTGGGTTTAGGTAAGACAGCCCCTTCCTTAACCTCTATGCTACACTGCACATTGCGAGGGGGGGGGGGGAAGACCCTGAGCCAGAATCGGGTTAAACACATCTGCATAATCCCAATACTCGACAGGCACCCCTTGCACTTCACTCTTAACCCCCCCCCTTTTATTAGGAGGACATTGTACAACCCCTGTTTTCCAATCGATCTTGGGGTTTGCCTGCTCTAGCCAAGGCAACCCCAACACCACTTCATGGCCTTTAATGGGAGCCACCACAAAGTCAATATCCCCCTCCCAGGGTCCCACCCGACCCTTTAAATCTTTAGTCCCCACAGAGAAAGGTCCCCCCTCAATAGAGGATCCATCTAATTGAGTAAACGTTATGGGCGTTCCCAAGGGCTTCGTCCTCCCACCCAAATCCCCTATTAACTTCGGGGACATAATGTTCTCCGAACACCCACAGTCCACTAAAGCTTTTCTCTCCACAATCTCATCCCCTTTAATCAATCCCAATGTACATTGTATATTAGAGCTCACCCCAACACTTTTCTTATCATCATTGTCCACACAAGCTGCTTTAGCGGAGGCCACCTTCACCTGCTCCAGCGCCTGCCTCTGCCGGCACTGGGACGCAAAATGACCAGGTTGGGAACAAATAAAGCAAAGGCCTCGTCCCATCGTTGGCCTTTTCGCAGGACTGGATCGGTTGTCACTGCCACGTCTAGCCTCTCCTCCTCGGAATCGCCCCTCAGCTACACCACGACCGGATCCCCTGGACCTCGCTGGCTGGAAACGACGCCGCTGCACCTGGGTTAGGATCCCCTCGATACTGCCAGCCAACTGGATCCAACCATCAACATCGCCAGGATCATCCCGATGCAGACACCACTCGAGGATCTCCTTACGCAGGCCGTCCTTAAACAATTCAAGTAGGGTAGCTGGAGACCACTCCGCAACTTTTCCGGCCAATCCCATGAATTCCTCTGCATACTCAGTGACGGACCGGGATCCCTGGGCCAGGCAGCGCAGCGCTTCCTTCGCCTTAATTCTCTCCAACGGATCCCGAAACCGGTTTCGGATCGCCTGCAGAAAAGCTCTCACGGATCTCAAACACGGGTCCCGGCGGTCATGGCATTGGACATACCACTCAGCTGCCCTTCCTTTGAACACCGCTCCAATGGCCCTCACACGGCTGCTGTCGCTGGGATAAAGGTGACCGTAGTCCTCCATATGATCTTGCACCGCAGCGGCAAAGAAAGCTACTTTGCAGGCTTCCCCTTCAAACTCAACCCGTAATGGTTCCTTCTTCATACGGGCCCCGAACTCTTGAGACAGCATTCCCCTCCCTTGAGGGACCTCAAGCCTGGTAACACCTCTTCCCATTCCAGCCGGTTGCACAGGGCGTCTCACCGGAACCGGACTTCCTTCTGGATGGCCACCCATGGTCCTCACTCCCGAAGGAGATCTAGGACGCTCAGTTGATGTTCCGCCATCCATCCACGAATAGTAAGTAAAGTCCCCTCCTCCCGGGGCACTCCATACCGACTCTATTGGCTCTCTTCGGGACATGGCTCGAGACATCCTCCTCATGGTCTGTTCCATGGCCTCCAACTTACATTTCACCACTTCCAATTCTGACAGTGGTGCAGGTTCGGTGGTCTCACTACCACACTCCACCAGGTCCACCGGCACTGGCCTGTCCTTCGGCACAGCCACCGAGACTGGCCTGTCCTTCGGCACAGTCTCCCTGGTCCCACGCACTTCTGGATCCGCCTGAACTGCCCAGTCCTTCGGAACAGCTTCTCCGATCCCTCCGGTCCTCCGGACCTCCGCCTGACTGGAGCCGTATCGCTCCCTCCTTCGACAGGCCATTCTCGAGCTCACCTGAGCTTCCCACAGTTCGCGAAGCTCATCTTCCTGGGCGGCAACCACACCTCCCGACGCCAGTGTCTCTCGGTGCTCATCCGGGAACCCCTCTTGGTCAAGGGTGGTCCAATCCCACTCCATAGTTTGCCGGACTTCCTCAGGAGCCGAATCCCATCTATCGATATATTCTTCTTCTTTCCAAGCCAACCTCTCCATTGCTGGGATAGTTGAAAAGGGCTTTTGCTTCTGTAACGACTCTCCAACTCTCGGTAAGGATCACACGTAGATTGAAGTACGGTCCAACACGATTTTATTGCAGGTACGACACATGTGAAGCAAAAGCACCGGCCCGCCACCAAAACACATCTTATATACCCCAATCCCCCCTCCCATTACCCATGCAATGTCCAGGCAGGGTTGCACCATATCCGGTGAGTAAGCATATCCCACAGTTCAAAGGGATGTGACCTCATGGGTCCATGAGTCAGCGTTATGAGTCCAATTGTCCAATGTCCAGGCTCAGAGGAGTTACCTCACTTCCCTCTGCAGTCTTGCACACACCTGGAAGTTACATCACTCCCATCTGACTCAGCACAGTCTTTATGTAACTGGAGCCAAGGTCACCAGAGAACTGGGGCAAAGGTCGGTGCAATCTCATGGCAGGCTGGGAACCTGAACTTCTCCTAAGCTCAAGTCTCCCAGCCCTGACACCATGCATTGTTGGCCCACCGTTTAGCCGTGACTGGGGTGGGGGGGATTGCCCTTAAATGGGTGACCTCCTTCCTCCAGGATCGGGGACAACGTGTGGAGAGGGGGGAGGAGGTCTCCGGGAGGCTCCCACTAAGTTGTGGGGTCCCCCAGGGGGCCATTCTCTCACCCTTATTATTTAACATTTATATGCGCCCCCTGGTCCAGCTGGTTCGCGACTTTGGTCTGGAGTGTTATCAGTATGCAGATGACACCCAGCTTTTGCTGAGAATGGACGGCAGGCAGGACGCCGTACCCGATTGTTTCCATCTATGCCTTGAAGCCGTGACTGGTTGGCTGCGTGCCAGCCGGTTGAAGGTGAATCCGTCGAAGACGGAGATCTTGTGGCCTGGTCGCCCTGGGCTGGATGAGTGCCGGTTGCCTACCCTGGATGGCGAGCGGCTTAGCCCGTCATCTCTCGTAAAGAGCTTAGGTGTCCAATTGGACCCTTTGCTGACCATGGAGACTCAGGTCTCCGTGGTCAGCAAAACGGCGTTCTACCATCTCCGTCAGGCTAGGCGACTGGCGCCCTACCTGTCCAGGGACGACCTGGCCACGGTGATCCAGGCGACGGTCATCTCGAGGCTGGACTACTGTAACGCCCTCTACGTGGGCCTTCCCTTGTCGACAGTCCGGAAACTGAAGCTGGTGCAGAATGCTGCTGCTCGCTTGCTGGTTGGAGCACCGGCGAGAGAGCACATTACGCCCATCCTTCGGCAACTGCACTGGCTGCCCATTGAGTACCGGACTGCCTTCAAGGTGTTGGTGCTAACCTTCAAGGCCTTGCACGGTCTAGGGCCTGAGTACCTGAGGGACCGCCTTACCCCGTATATTCCCCCGAGATCACTGCACTCGGAAGAGCAAAACCTGTTAGTTATTCCATCACCCCGCTCCTGTCATCTGTCCAGCACAAGACAGCGGGCCTTTTCAGCTGTGGCTCCCATGATTTGGAATTCGCTGCCTAGTCACGCTCGGGCGATTCACGAACTCGGCCCCTTCCGTAGGGCTTGTAAGACTGCCCTCTTCAGACTAGCATTCGGCTAGCTTGAATGGAGATGTAAATTAGCGCCTGAACTAAGACTCAAAGCTGTGACTAACGGCTACTGATCCTGTATTTGTGTTTTTATTGCATTTTATTGTATGTTTTATTGTGTATTGTTGCTATTGTGATCCGCCCCGAGCCTGCAGGGAGGAGTGGAATATAAAACCGAATAATAAATAAATAAATAAATACCGTTGGTGGGGTTCAGAATGCTCTTTGATTGTAGGTGAACTATAAATCCCAGCAACTGCCACTCCCAAATGTCAAGGTCTATTTTACCCAAACTCCACCAGTGTTCACATTTGGGTGTATTGAGAATTCGTGCCAAATTTGGTCCAGATCCATCATTGTTTGAGTCCACTCCACCATTTTGCTGGGAGTCCAGAATGCTCTTACATTATACGTTATTAGCTATAAATCCCAACAACTACAACTCCCAAAAGACAAAATCATTTTTAAAGGGATGGCCACTCCTTGAGTTAGTCAGTCATTTGTGGCCACATTTGGTGGCAATTTGTCCAGCGGATTTTGAGTTATGGTTACTCAAAACAAAGAGCATATAGAGAAAGGGGGGGGGAGAGATTTTGAACATCTTATATGGGGCTGGTTTACCCTCCGGTATGCTTGTTAAACTGAATGATCATGTCACAAAAAGATGTATGTCTAAAAAGAGTATTGCCAACTGTCCGGCCGCTCCAGGTTCCAAGAAGCATCCCTCAGACGTCTGCCAGTAAACACCACTTTTATTGGAGGTCACAGAACATTTGAAGCCAAGAGTGCTCCCCACCACCGACACCCTATATTTATACCCATAAGAACATAAGAACATAAGAAGAGCCATGCTGAATCGGACCCCAGCCCATCTAGTCCAGCATTCTGTATCACACAGTGGCCCACCAGTTGTACACGGGGATCTCGAGCAGAAGGGAGGGCAAAACCCTGACCTGCTCCCGACCCCCCACAACCAGTACCCAGGGACATCCTGCCTACCTACCAGGACAGGGGAACACCAAACTTTGCGCACCCTCCGACCACGGCCACGCCAGACCTTGGAGGAAGAATCCCAATAATCACAGGAAGAGGAATTGGTAGAGCTAGTAGCCGGCCAACAAACAGAGGCTACGGGAATCAGCGGAAGACCCACTCCTCTTCCAACTTGCGACCCATTCCCCGACAGAACACCTACTCTCTACCATCTCCTATCTTTTCATCCCTCCTGCTCCTCAATGCAAGATCCATACTAAATAAATCAGCCACCTTAAGTGAGTATATCACTGAACAAAACACAGATATCACCTGCATTACGGAGACCTGGACCCAGGAGGGGGACAAGATACCCCTCCGCGAGCTGTCCCCCCCCCCTCCCCCAGGCTTCCAGATGCTCCATCAACCCAGAATTGGAGGCAGGGGTGGAGGAGTAGGAATTTTGGTCCGGGACCACATCCCCATAACACCTGTACAGACCCCGGAGATTATTGGCATCGAGTGCCTAGGAATTGCCCTAAACGCCAAGGAGAGCCTGTCGATCCTTTTAATCTATCGTACACCTGGGGCCCCGAGGGAGAGCACCTCCAAACTGCTTGACCTTGTTGCAGACTGGACCCTTAGATCGTCGAGACTCATTGTGCCAGGGGACTTTAACGTCCATGCAGACATGACTATGCCGTCTCCCCTAGCAAAGGACCTCATCCATTCTATGGACACTCTAGGTCTCTCACTGATGGAATCCGGCCCCACACACCAGGCCGGGCACACCTTAGACCTAGTCTTCGGATATGGGCTAAAGATTACATCACAAGCAACAATGGAAGTCCCTTGGTCAGACCACTTCACCCTGAAGGTTAACATCAAAATCCCTCTGCCACAAAGGGCAGATCCAGAACAGATCCAGAAGAGACTCATGGACCCTACCAGATTTGCGTCGGCCATCGAGTCTGTGGAAGCCCCCGGTGGTACCTTTAACGATCAAGTAGAAAGGTGGAATGTAGCTCTGTCCACGGCTATCGACCAAATAGCCCCTAAACGCCTCTTCCGACCACGCAGATTCCGCTCACCGTGGTTCACTGAAGAACTGCGGCTACTGAAGCGCAAACGGAAACAACTGGAGAGTGCCTGGCGGCGGAAACCTAGCCAGACATCAAGAACAGCTTTCAGAAACATGCGCAAGACATATGAGTGGGCTACAAAAGAGGCAAAGAAAACTCACAACACCTCCCTAATAACAGCTGCGAGATCGCGCCCAGCGCAGATCTTCAGGATTGTTCGAGATTTGGTCACCACTAATCCGCAATCAAAAACCAGGGACTCCCCAGCCATCTCAGCAGAGGAATTCCAGGAATTCTTCATAGGGAAAATCACCGCTCTTCGGTTAGACTTGCCATCCGTGCCCGAAGCTATAAGTGAGAGGGTAGAAGAACTACACACACCAACTAACCAGAAATTTGACCACTTCAAAGCTCTGGACCTGGAGGCAGTCAATAAAATCATCTCCACAGCGTGGGCAACTACCTGCTCCACGGACCCCTGCCCTTCCCATCTAGTTAAAGACTGCGCAGAGGAGCTTTTGGTTCCCCTGATGCAGATAATAAATCACTCCCTGGAGCAGGGAATTTTCCCGGATGCTCTGAAAGAAGCCACGGTCCGCCCACTCTTGAAAAAAGCCAACCTGGACCCTACGATGCCAGCGAACTATCGCCCCGTCTCAAACCTCCCGTTTCTCAGTAAGCTGATCGAACGCGCGGCAGCAATCCAGCTACAAAACTTCCTTGAGACCTCAGATGGCTTGGACCCGTTTCAATCAGGGTTTCGCCCCGGACACGGGACTGAGACCATCCTAGTGGCCATCTCGGATGATATCCGCTGCCAATTAGACAAGGGAGGCTCAGTAGTACTGGTATTATTGGATCTTACCGCCGCATTCGACACGGTGGACCACGACCTACTGATACGACAACTTGCCACCATAGGGATACAGGGGACAGCTTTAGCCTGGATTAGCTCCTTCCTGCGCGGACGTAGTCAGCGAGTAGAATGGCTGGGCCAAACATCTAGGAAATCCTTCCTCGAGTGCAGAGTACCCCAAGGTGCCATATTATCACCAACGTTGTTCAACATCTATGTCCGGCCTTTGGCTGGTATAGCCCGGAGCTTCGGCCTGGGGTGCTACCAATGTGCCAATGACACCCAGCTCCTGCTGAAACTGGAGCCTGGCGCAACCTCGGTGCCCGAAAACTTCACTCGTGGCCTAGAAGCAGTGACAAAATGGCTCCGCGCCCACAAACTTAAAATAAATCCATCAAAGACGGAGATCTTATGGCCGGGCCGCCCGCTAGAACCACCTTTCTCGCTGCCCCCCTTTGAAGGGGAACCGCTGATCCCGTCCCCCTTCAGTAAAGAGCCTTGGTGTTATCCTGGACTCCAAATTGTCGATGGAGGCCCAGGTTGCCTCCACGAGCAAAAGGGCCTTCTTCCACCTGCGCCAAGCGAGACAACTGGCGCCCTACCTCCCGACGGAAGCGCTAGCTACAGTAATCCATGCCACGGTTACATCAAGGCTGGATTACTGTAACGCCTTATATGTGGGTTTACCCCGGTCACTAACCCGCAGGATCCAGATTGTGAAGAACGCGGCCGCCAGGCTTCTCACAGGAACATCGATGAGATGCCACATTACACCATCTCTGCAGCGCCTGCACTGGCTGCCGGTTGAGTATAGAGCCTTGCATAAGACCCTGACCTTGGCTTTCAAAGCCCTACGGGGCCGGGGCCCAACATATTTAAAGGACCGCTTGCTGATGCCTGCCTACTCAAGGACACCGCGGCCAGCAAACAAGAACCTCCTTTACGTACCGGGCTTGAAAGAGGCCCACCTGGAGGCCACGAGACGGAGATCGTTCTCCGTAGTGGCCCCCGTTCTCTGGAACTCGATGCCACCAGACCAGAGAGCCTCCCTCGACCTGCCGCAGTTCCTGACCGCTCTGAAGACCTGGGTATTTAGGAAAGCCCATGGTTAATGCAGAACTTGGAACTCAATCCCTGCATTTAACCACTGAATATTTTAACCTAATTTTAATATTCTATCATTTTAAGTGTTGAATTGCTGTGTGTAAGTCGCCCGGAGCACTAACGTGGAGGGCGACTCAGAAATAATAAAATCAGTTCAGTTCAGTTCAGTTCAGTACCTCAACCAACTCCGAGGTGGCACTTGAATGTCCTTTTCAGTAACTACCGATACACTTGGTATCCATGAATCTACCCCTCGACTGATGTCATGTTGTGGGCCCCTTGCATCACCCAGCCAGCTGACGCCACCCTGTGGGCCCCTTGCATCATCCTAGGGAGCCTTGGGTCAGTAATGTCCCCTGCTGTCAGCTGTGCTTTGTTATGTCTAGGTCTGAATCCGGATCCCGCCGGCCCTGTCCAAGGCCACGGCTTCTCCTGTGATACACATGGCGGAGTCTCCAAGGCCAGAGCTCCGGACTGCTCTGGCTTTTGACTCTGACACCAACATTAAAAGTTTGGAAAAGTCTGTCTTAGAGAGTGCCTCTGGGGTCAGACACCACTGTTCTCTCCAATGTGAATTCTGTGTCCATGTAGATTTCAACTCTCCAAGAAGCTCTTTTCACACGCTATGGGTTTATAGGGTTTCCCCACCAGTGTGAGTTCATTGATGTGAACGTAGACCTTAACTGCAGCTGAAGCTTGTCCACACTCTAGGCATGTGTAGGGTTTCTACTCGGTAGTAATCCCTTGATGTATATGAAGATTTCCAGTCTCAGTAAAGCTCCGTCCACACTCTAGGCATGTGCAGGGTTTCTACCCAGTGTGAGATTCCTTTGATGTGAACGTAGACTTCTATTCTCAGCGAAGCTCTTTCCACACTCCAGGCACTCAAAGGGATTCTCCCCAATGTGAGTCCTTTGATGTGAATGTAGATTTGAACTCTGAGAGAAACTTTTTCCACACTCTAGGCATTTATAAGGTTTCTCCCCAGTGTGAGTCCATGTGAACACTTCTATTCTAGGCATTTATCCCCAGGCATTCAAACATAGGTTTCTCCCCAGTGAGTCCTTTGATGTGAACATAGATTTGAACCTTTTTCCACACTCTAGGCATTTATAAGGTTTCTCCCCAGTGTGAGATTCCTTTGATGTGAACATAGACTTCTATTCTCAGCGAAGCTCTTTCCACACTCCAGGCATTTGAAGGGTTTGTCTCCAATGTGAGTCCTTTGATGTGAACATAGAGATGAATTGTGAGTGAAGCACTGTCCACACAGTCTTTTGATGTGTATGTGTAGTTAAACGGAATGATCATGTCACAAAAGAATGTATGTCTAAAAAGAGTATTGACACCATTAAAAGTTTGGAAAAGTCTTAGGAGTGTGTCTCTGGGGTCAGACACCACTGCTCTCTCCAATGTGAATTCTGTGTCTATGTAGATTTAAACTCTCCAAGAGGCTCTTTTCACACGCTGTGGGTTTATAGGGTTTCTCCCCAGTGTGAGTTCATTCATGTGAACATAGACCTGAACTGCAGCTGAAGTTTTATTATTATTTATTTATTTATTATTCAGTTTTATATTCCGCTCCTCCCAGCAGGCTCGGGGCGGATTACAAGCAGTAAAAACATACAACCAAGATGTTACAAGGCTACGATTCCTTAATTAAGACGAGACGAGCCAGTTGAGTTTGAGTTGAATTTACCCAAACGCTAGTGCTAGTTACTGAAAAGGACATCCAAGTGCCACCTCGGAGTTGGTTGAGGTAGGCAGGATTTCCCTGGGTACTGGTTGTGGGGGGTCGGGAGCAGGTCAGGGTTTTGCCCTCCCTCCTGCTCGAGATCCCCGTGTACAACTGGTGGGCCACTGTGTGATACAGAATGCTGGACTAGATGGGCTGAGGTCCGATTCAGCATGGCTCTTCTTATGTTCTTATGTTGAAGAGGACCGTCTTACATTCTCTTCGAAAAGGGAGGAGTTCAGGGACCATTCGAACATGGTCGGGGAGCGAATTCCAGAGTACTGGAGCCGCCGCAGAGAAAGCTCTCTGTCTTGTACTGGACAAGTGACAGGCGCGGGACGATGGTACAACCAATAAGTTCTGCTCTTCCGAGCGCAGCGATCTCAGGGGAACATACGGGGTAAGGCGGTCCCTCAGCTACACAGGCCCTAGACCGTGCAAGGCCTTAAAGGTTAAAACCAACACCTTGAAGGCAATCCGGTACTCGATGGGAAGCCAGTGCAGTTGCCGGAGGATGGGAGTGATATGCTCCCTCACTGGTGCTCCCACCAGCAAGCGAGCCGCGGCATTCTGCACCAGCTTGAGTTTCCGGACTGTCGCCAAGGGAAGGCCAACGTAGAGGGCGTTACAGTAGTCTAGCCTCGAGATGACCGTCACTTGGATCACCGTGGCCAGATCGTCCCTGGACAGGTAGGGGGCCAGTCGCCTAGCCTGTCGTAGGTGGAAGAATGACGTCCTGCTGACCACGGAGACCTGGGCCTCCATGGTCAGCAGAGAGTCCAACCTGACACCCAAGCTCTTAACCAAGGATGACGGGCTAAGTAGCTCGCCATCCAGGGTAGGCAACCGGCACTCATCCAGCCCAGGTCGACCAGGCCACAAGATCTCCGTCTTCGACGGGTTCACCTTCAGCCGGCTGGCACGCAGCCATCCAGTCACGGCTTCCAGGCATAGATGGAAACAATCGGGTACGGTATCCGGCCTGCCGTCCATTCTCAGCAGAAGCTGGGTGTCATCAGTGTACTGATAACACTCCAGACCAAAGTCGCGGGCCAGCTGGGCCAGGGGGCGCATGTAGATGTTGAATAATAAGGGGGAGAGGATGGCCCCCTGGGGGACCCCACAACTTAATGGGAGCCTCCCGGAGACCTCCTCTCCCCTCTCCACCCGCTGTCCCCGGTCCTGGAGGAAGGAGGCCACCCACTTTGAGTTTTGTCCATACTCTAAGCACGTTTAGGGTTTCTATGCAGTGTGAGTCCTTTGATGTACACGTAGAGCTGAACTCTGAGCAAAACTCTTTCCACACTCCAGGCATTTGTAAGGTTTCTCCCCAGTGTGAATCTTTTGATGTGAGCGTAGATGTGAACTGCTAGTGAAGCTCTTTCCGCACTCCAAGCATGTATAGGGTTTCTCCCCAGTGTGAATCTTTTGATGTGAATGTAGATGTGAACGCTGAGTGAAGCTCTTTCCGCACTCCAGACACTCAAAGGGTTTCTCCCCAGTGTGAATCTTTTGATGGGTACGTAGAGATGCACTCCGAGTGAAACTCTGTCCACACTCCAGGCATTCATAGGGTTTCTCCCCAGTGTGAGTCCTTTGATGTGAACGTAGAGTTCCACTCAGAGCGAAACTCTGTCCACACTCCAGGCATGTATAGGGTTTCTCCCCAGTGTGAGTTCTTTGATGTGTGTGTAGATGTGAACTCTGAGCAAAACTCTTTCCACACTCCAGGCATTTATAGGGTTTCTCCCCAGTGTGAGTCTTTTGATGTGAACGTAGATGTGAACTCTGAGTGAAAACTCTTTCCACACTCCAGGCATGTATAGGGTTTCTCCCCAGTGTGAGTCTTTTGATGTGAATGTAGACTTGAATTCTTAGTAAAACTCTTTCCACACTCCAGGCATGTATAGGGTTTCTCCCCAGTGTGACTCCTTTGATGTGAATGTAGATTTCCTCTCTGAGCGAAACTCTTTCCACACTCCAGGCATTCAAAGGGTTTCTCCCCAGTGTGAGTTCTTTGATGTGAACGTAGATGTGAACTCTGAGCAAAACTCTGTCCACACTCCAGGCATTTATAGGGTTTCTCCCCAGTGTGAGTCTTTTGATGTGAACGTAGATGTGAACTCCGAGTGAAACTCTGTCCACACTCCAGGCATTCATAGGGTTTCTCCCCAGTGTGAGTCCTTTGATGTGAATGTAGACTTGAACTCTGAGCAAAACTCTTTCCACACTCCAGGCATTCATAGGGTTTCTCCCCAGTGTGAGTTCTTTGATGTGAACGTAGAGTTCCACTCAGAGCGAAACTCTGTCCACACTCCAGGCATGTATAGGGTTTCTCCCCAGTGTGAGTCTTTTGATGTGTGTGTAGATTTGATCTCTGAGTGAAACTCTTTCCACACTCCAGGCATTTATAGGGTTTCTCCCCAGTGTGAGTCTTTTGATGTATGTGTAGATGTGAACTCTGAGTGAAGCTCTTTCCACACTCCAGGCATTCATAGGGTTTCTCCCCAGTGTGAGTCCTTTGATGTGAATGTAGACTTGAATTCTTAGTAAAACTCTTTCCACACTCCAGGCATTCATAGGGTTTCTCCCCAGTGTGAGTTCTTTGATGTGAACGTAGAGTTCCACTCAGAGCGAAACTCTGTCCACACTCCAGGCATGTATAGGGTTTCTCCCCAGTGTGAGTCTTTTGATGTGAACGTAGATGTGAACTCAGAGCGAAACTCTGTCCACACTCCAGGCATGTATAGGGTTTCTCCCCAGTGTGAGTCCTTTGATGTGTGTGTAGATGTGAACTCTGAGTGAAGCTCTTTCCACACTCCAGGCATTCATAGGGTTTCTCCCCAGTGTGAGTCTTTTGATGTGAATGTAGATGTGAACTCTGAGTGAAACTCTTTCCACACTCCAGGCATTCATAGGGTTTCTCCCCAGTGTGAGTCCTTTGATGTGAATGTAGACTTGAATTCTTAGTAAAACTCTTTCCACACTCCAGGCATTCATAGGGTTTCTCCCCAGTGTGAGTTCTTTGATGTGAACATAGAGTTCCACTCAGAGCGAAACTCTGTTCACACTCCAGGCATGTATAGGGTTTCTCCCCAGTGTGAGTCTTTTGATGTGTACGTAGATGTGAATGCTGAGGTGAAACTCTTTCCACACTCCAGGCATTCATATAGGGTTTCTCGTTTATGTAGACCTGAACTGTGGGTGAAACTCTGTCCACACTCCAGGCATGTATAGGGTTTCTCCGCCATATCAACAGTAATAAGGGTATTTAATTGCAATACAGATACTTGACTCCTTTTTTCTTTCTTCTCTGTGAGGTCAAGAGTTCTGCGAGATCATCACCTCGAGAGGATTTCTTCTTCTTCCGATATTATGGGTTTCTTTCCTGCATCCAAGAGGTGGCTCCACAGAATCCTCATTTACCTGGTCAAGGAAGAAGTGAAAGGTTATTATTATTATTATTATTATATTGATTTATAGCCTCATGAATACTCAAAGCAGTTGAACACAAAACATCCGCATACAATTTATAACATAAAAATATGCAGACATTAAAACAGAATTAAATATAAACAATAAAAACCATTAAAACATACTCAAGGCTCAAAACCACAACACCCCCTTCAATTGACCTTTAACACCTTCTTCTTTAAAAGCTTGCCTGAATAAAAAGGTTTAGCCTGCTGCAGTCAGGAAAACAGCCAGGAGGGGGCCATTTGGGCTTCCTTGAGGAGGGACTTCCAGAGTCGAGGGGCAAACACCGAGAAGGCCCTCTCTCATTCCCACCAACCAAGCTTGAGGTGGAAGTGGGACCAAGGGAAGGAAGGGCCTCTCTTGAAGATCTCAGTGACCAGGCAGGTCCATACAAGGCAGTGTTTCTCAACCTATTGGGCGGGACCCTAGGGGGGCAGCAAGGGGGCTTTCAGAGAGGTCGCCAAAGACCATCATAAACATGTATTTCTGATGGTCTTAGGAACCCTTTTGACAGAAAAGGCTGACGATCTCTCCGCCTGCCCTTCTCTTCCTTTTTCGTGTTTGTGAACTACAACTTCCAGAATTCAAAAACATCCCCCAACCCCACCAGTATTTAACGTTGGCCATGTAGGTAGTGTGCCAAGTTTGGTGCAGATCCATTGTGGGCTGGGTTCAGAGTGCTCTTTTATTGTAGGTGAACTATAAATCCCAGAAACTACAACTACCAAATGTTAAGCTGTATTCTCCCCAAACTCCTCCAGTGTTCACATTTGGGTATACTGAGTACGCGTACATCATTCCTGTTGGTGCGTAAGTCATAGTGCAGAGCCAGGTTAAAACTATTTTCATTTACTGTCTAAATAAGCAGAGCATTTTACCGGAGCTTTTCAACGCGTGGCAAACGGCACACATTCATCATGGCGACTGCAGCGTTTCTTCTTATCTACAGTTTACATTTCAGAGTTCAAACATACGGGACCTCTGCTTCCGTCACAGACATGGACCTTCCCTTCTGCAGTTAACCCTATAGTAACCTAACAATATCATACAGCATAGCAAAGCATTTTAAACACACATTTGTCAATACATTAAAACTCTGACAATTCCCCCTTTGAGTTTGAAATCTTTCTGTCTACACACAAAAACTTAACACTATAAATACCAAAACTCTTATTCTACATGTAACACTCTCAGTTGTTCTCTAAAACATACATGCTTCGGAGGTGGCAATGCTTTTGTAAATATGTCAGCCACATTAGCTTCAGATGGACAATATTCTAACACAATTACCTTCTCTTCAATCAGTTGTTTCACAACATGGTATTTCACTCCTATATATTTAGTTCTGTTTTTTAAGTTTTCAACCTCTGTCACGGCGATGCGTGCTTGTGAGTCCTCTTTTACTCTAATGGGAGTTTCACACTGTTCTCCTAAATCTTTTTTTTTTAAATGAATATTTTTATTGATTTTTTTACATACAGAATAAAAACCACATCCAAACAACAAAACATAACAAAACAGTGCACTGTGAAAGTGCCCCTTCCACCCTCACAATCATCCACACCCCTCCACCCCTTCTGAGGGTTTCGTCGCCATTCTTCTTTCCCTTCAAGCCTTCAAGCCTTTGGACAGTTTACGTTACAAATTAAACAGTAGATCCAGCTTATTCCTCGTATCTTGATCTCGGGTTTTCCCAACAATATATTGTCTTACCCGGTCCCATCGCCCCAACAATTCCTGCAATTTATTCTCCTCCATCTCATTAACCCTAATCTCCATAATTTCAAATTGAATGTGTTCTACCAGGTATCGCAGCCAATTCTTAATTGTCCATTTGGAGGAGTCCTTCCAACCCAGAACTATAACAGACGGTGCGCTTTCAATCATGGCCTCCTTGATTCCTCCATATTCCCCCAAGTCACTTTTTCTCACCAATATCGCAATCTCCTTTGTAATTACCCAATTTATGTTCAGTGCCTTATTAATTTCCCCTTGTACCTCTTTCCAAAATCTCTGCACTACTGCACATTCCCAAACCCGTGCCAACATTGACTGCTCACGTTTTGAGAGAAGTATGTCAATTGGGCCGGAGTCCGATACCACTTATGCAGGAGTTTCCTTCTCATTTCCCTCACTCTTGTGTTTTTCATTTTTGCAATATTTCCCATTATCCTTTCCATCTCTAATTCTGATACTTGGACTTCCCTCTCCCACAATTTGGTTAATTCTTGTACCGGGCTTTCTCCTGACACTACTAACAGCTTATATATCTTTCCCACCTGAGTCCTTTTCCCTTCCTTCCATTCCCTTACCAGCCTCTCAAAAGCAGTGTCCTCTCTTTGCATTGCCTCTCTAACCTCCCTCTGCATAAGAAATTCACATATTGCCCAGATTTGCAACCACCACCTTTGTCCCAACCAGTTCTCTAACTTATCTCTCCTAGTTCTGCCCCCTTCATCCACTAATTGCTCCAATCTTGTGACCCCCTTTCCTCTCAATTCCCTTATTACTCTGCTTAGATTTTCCTCCTTTTTAGGGTTCATTACCTGTAGCGAGGCTACCTTCGAGACTCCCGGTGCCATCCTCCCTTGCCACCTTCTCCACACCTCCAAAGTGGCTCTCATAGGCCCTGTCAGTTTATCCACCTCACCTTTTCCCCATCTCCTGAATATCAGTTCCTCCGATCCAATTGCATTCACTTCTCTCTCCACTTTCGCCCATTTTTTGTCTTCCACCTGTAGCTCTATCAGCCTTTCTATCTGAAACGCATCTCTATATAGCTCTAGGCTTGGGATTCCCCATCCTCCTTCCTTCTCACTCGCTATCAACCATTTTTTCCTTATCCGTGGTTTCTTGTCTCCTTCCACCCACTGGTTCACTTTTCTGTCCCATTCTTTTATCTTAACTCCTGAAAGAGCTCCTGGCAAAGCCTGGGCTAAATACATGAATTTAGGCAATATCATCATTTTAACCGCTCTTATTTTCGCCATTCTCCTCAGACTTTTGTGTTTCCAACTTTTAATTTGTTTCAGGACTTTTTTCCAGATCTGTCCATAGTTTACATCTACTATTTTCTCCTCATTCTTATAAATCCACACTCCTAGATATTTCATTCTCTTTATTCCTAATTTTAACCCTGTCTCTTTCCTTACCTCAATCTGTTCCCTTGGGCCTGTGTTTATAAACATTATCTCCGACTTTTCCATATTCACCCTAAGCCCTGACTGCCTCTCGAACTCTCTCAACGTTCCCTTCATTGCTGTTACCATCTCTAAGGGGGACTGGGTTAATATAATTGCATCGTCCGCAAATAAATTTAGTTTCGTCTCTATCCCCCCTATCTTGTATCCTTTCCACGTTGTATCTTGTCTTATCTTATTCACTAATGTTTCTATTACCAATACAAATAACATTGGAGATAGTGGACAACCTTGTTTAGTTCCATTCGATATCCTAATCTTTTCCATCCTATTTCCATTAACTCTTATATACGCCTCACTCCCTATATATAAACTCCTAATCACCTCACAAAAGCTATTCCCCAGATTTAGTTCTTTACACACCTCATACAAATAGACATGATTCACCTTGTCAAATGCCTTATACACATCCAATTTTAATATTCCTAGCTTCCTCTTGGCTGCGATAGCATGGTGTAGCACATTCATTACATTCCTAATTGGTTCACTTATCCGTCTTTTTTAACAAACCCATATTGATCCCCCCCAATAATTTTAGGTAATATTTTCTCCAATCTGTTTGCCAATACCTTTGCAAATATTTTATAGTCTTGATTCGCTAGACTTATGGGGCGATAGGACTCCGGGCAGGTCTCGTCTCGACCAGCCTTTGGAATTGTCACAATCTCCGATATCTTCCAAGACTGTGGGATAACCTGGTTTAACAACACTTCATTAAAAAGTTCCGTCAAATATGGTAACAATTCATGCATATATGTTTTATAAAATTCACCCGAATACCCATCGGGCCCGGCGCCCTTGACTTTTTAACCCCTTAATAACCTTTTCCACCTCCTCTTGACTAATTTCTGCATTTAAGTAAATTTTGTCCTCTTCACTTGCTTTCTGTCCCACTTCTATTGGTATCCTACTAACCTCTCCTTGTTTGTACAGTTTTTCATAAAAGTCTTTCATAATCTTCTCTATCTCCTCCTTGCCCTCCTGTATCACTCCGTTGGTGCCCTTTAATGCTCGTATGTACGACTTCTCCTTTTCCTTTTTCAGATATCTTGCCAATTGTTTAACTGACTTTGTCCCCCAAGAGCTGATTTTTTGCCTCATTGCCATTCGCATCTTATTCCAATGCATTTCATCAAATTGTACCAATTCTTTTCTTTTCTGTTTTAGCAGCCTATGCCACTCCCTTCCTTTGGTTTGCTTCAATTGGTCCTGTATCATTTCAATCTCCTTAATCTTATTTTCCCTTCCTCTTCTCCATCTCCTATTCATCTCTACCTCAAGACTTATAAGCTGACCTCTTATGACTGCTTTACAGCAGTCCCAAACCACTGCTTTGGACATTTCCCTTGTATTATTCAGTCTAAAATACTCTTTTATTTCATTTTGTATCCTGCTTTTATCCTGTTCCCTGGTCCCGATCGCCATATTATATTTCCAGACCCTTGGGTTCCTCCATTGCGTCATTCTTATTGTCACTACTAAAGGGGCGTGATCAGATAACCACATAGCCTTCACCTCTGCTTTCTTCACCTGGGCCTTTCCTGTCCTATCCATTAATACATAGTCAATGCAGCTGAATACATTGTGCCTTGCTGAGTAATAAGTACTCCTATTCCCAACCCCACTATGCAGATCTACCATGTCGAGTTTGCTTAAATGCAGAGACCTTCTATTGTTACCCCCTACTGATGACATTTGCATATTGAAATCTCCCGCCAGGAATGTCGTCCCCTCTTTAAAATTATCCAATTTCCTTTTCATGTTCATAATGAATTGTTTCTGCCCCACATTTGGCGCATAAATAGCTGCCACTGTCACCTTCTGTCGATTTATTGTACCTTTAATGAAAACCCATCTGCCTTGTCTGTCCTTCTGCCACTCCACATTCTCCCACGGAACCCTTTCATGAATCAAAATTGCAGTCCCCCTCGCCCTGCGCGTCCCCCTAGATTCATACACCCATTTCCACTTCTTATCATTTATTAATTGTTCCCGATCCCTTCCTTTATGAGTTTCTGACAAAACCAATATATCAACCTTATTGTCCTTTGCCAATTTGCATACCCGGTACCTCTTAAAATTCGAGTTCAAGCCATTCGGATTTAAAGCTAATATTGTTAGATCACTCATTTCCCTTTATCCTTCCATTCTCCTGAACTGTCCTATCATGCTTGCTTTCCTCCTTTCTCTCAGCCCCTTCCACCCTCAAACACCCGTGCCTCTCTCGTGGCCCCACCTGAATCAAGTGGGGTGACCAGCTCCTCGCTTGCCCTTGAGTAGAGGCCCTCATTCTGTGAGTACGTTCCCACCTCCTAGCTCCCCTTACTCTTATTCAGGTTTCCCCCAAACCCCTCCCCTTCCCCTCTTTCTCCCCTTTCGGCTGAATCACTACTTAACCTACCTCTAGCCCACCGATGCCTGGAAGCCGTGACTGGTTGGCTGCGTGCCAGCCGGCTGAAGGTGAACCCGTCGAAGACGGAGATCCTGTGGCCTGGTCGCCCTGGGCTGGGTGGGTGCCGGTTGCCTACCCTGGATGGCGAGCAGCTTAGCCCGTCATCATCGGTTAAGAGCTTGGGTGTTCAGCTGGACTCCTGCTGACCATGGAGGCCCAGGTCTCCGCGGTCTGCAGGGGGTCCTTCTATCACCTGCGCCAGGCTAGGCGACTGGCACCCTACCTGTCCGGGAACGACCTGGCGACGGTAATCAAGCGACGGTCATCTCGAGACTGGACTACTGTAACGCCTCGTTGGCCTTCCCTTGTCGACACTCCGGAAACTCAAGCTAGTGCAGAATGCCGCGGCACGCCTGCTGACGGGTTCGTCAGTGAGGGACCACATCACGCCTATTCTTCGGCAACTGCACTGGCTTCCTATCGAGTACCGAATTGTCTTCAAGGTATTGGTATTGACCTTCAAGGCACTTCACGGCCTAGGGCCTGCGTGCACCTGAGGGACCGCCTTACCCGTACTTGCCCCGAGATCACTGCGGTCAGACGAACGGAATTTGTTGACCATACCATCAGTCCGCTCCTGCCACCTATCCGCAACCCGACAGAGAGCTTTCTCAGCGGCAGCTCCAGCGCTGTGGAACTCTCTGCCTGATAGAGTCCGAACCATCTCGGAATTAATCCCGTTCAGAAATGCATGTAAGACCGCTCTTTTGAGCTAGCATTTACCTAAGCCTGATTGGATGACATGTTGTATACCCTTGTACACTGTTGTATATCTCCTGTACCTCGCGATACGTTGAACTCGTGTTTTTAACTGTCTTTTGTTTTAATTGTAGGGCAGCATGCCGAGACTTGGCCTGCCCAGGTGTATTTTATTGTCACCCGCCCCGAGCCTGTAGGGAGGAGCGGAATATAAAATCGAAGAATAAATAAATAAATAAATAAATAATAGCCATAAACATAACCATAAACATAAACCATCCCCAAACCCAATGTTCAATCTCATCTCCCAATTTCTCCCAACTTCTTTCTTCTTTCTTCCTCTCCTTTCTTTTATTTCCGTTTAGCCTGACGCAGCAACATCCTCTTCCGTTCCCTTCTTAATGTCTCCAATTCCTCAGTGAGCTGTCTCATTCGGTCATCTCTTTCAATTAAAGCAGCCATCTGCTCGTCATCCGGCGTTGCTCTTCCACTGGATCCCTCTCCGCTCTGTCCACTCAAACCACTAGAGGGCCTCGTTTGCTGTTCTCTGCCGCCAGCTGCACCTTCTTCTTCTGCTGCTGCTCTTCCTTCCCTCCCTCTTTGCTGCTGAGACATTGAGATTTTCAGGCGGCTTAGCAGCACCACCCCCTCCTCGTACGTTCTTGCCCGCCATGTTTCCGTCCCCTTGAATACCAGGATAGCTGTTGGAAAAGCCCATGTGAATTTCACCCCATGCTGGTAGAGACATGTTGTAATTGGGCGAAGTCCTGCCCTCTCACTCAGAGTTTGCTGAGAAAGATCATGGAGACAGATGACTTGATTACCCTCCTGATTAAGATCAGAGATGCTTCTCAAGTGGCGATAAATCCTTTCCGCCAGGCTTTCACTTTTAAAAGCAATCACAATGTCTCTCTGCCTCTGTCGTTGGTTCCTCCGGCCGAGGGCCCAGTGTGCTCTTTCAATATCCTCCACTTGGATTTCAACATTGTTCCTCACGAGCCACTGTTGTATTGCCTCCACCAGCCTCCCTCCTTTTGCAAAATCCTGTTTAAAATTTCTCAAGCGGATGTTTCGCCTCCTCTGCCGATCCTCCAGGTTAGTGAGTCTCTGATTCTGCCTTCTTATCGTCTCCTCCATTCCTTTAATTTGATCCTGGGTCTCCTTCTCATTTTTTTCCACTTTTACTCCCAACTCTTTAGCAGTCACCTTCAAATCAGAAACGTCACTGACCACCTCTCCCATCACCTTCTCCACTTCTCCCAATTTCCGCTCCACCACTCCGAATTTCTCCTCCAAGAGATTGAACATTCTATCCATTTTGGCATCCAGCCCCTCGGCCGATCCCAAGCTGGTTTCCGTGGCCATTTTGGGTTTCTCTTTCCTCCCACAAGGCTATAAAGTTTAATCCAGCCGCATCCACTTCCCCCTTCTCTCCTGGGCCTCACTTTTAGCTCCGTCCTACCTCCTGTACTTTCTTCATCCACTGGCCCAGTTTCTGAGGGTGGGGGGTTGGTTTAGCCGACTCACCAGTCTTTTTTCTTCCCTCTCATATGGGAGCCACCCGTGGAGCGTCTAAAAAGTTTACCGACGCATGCGCACTCACTGTTCTCCTAAATCAACCATTAATTGTTGTAACCACTGTAGTTCGCTGACGGCTTCCGATAATGCCGAGTATTCCGATTCAGTGGTAGTCTGAGCTACACAATTTTGTTTCCGTGATCGCCATACTATAATATTTCCAGCAAATTTTACAACTACCCGTCACAGACTTACATCCTTGTTCTGTGGCAAACGAACTGTCTGCAAAGCAATCAATGTTTTCTTCACTCCCTCCAAATATTAAAGAGTGGTCAATGGAACCATTTAGATATCTCAACACACTTTTGAAAGCGATCCTATCTATATCCCTGGGTTTTGCTACCCTCCTGCTAAGATAACTCACAGCGCAACTGATGTCGGGTCTTGTATGATTTGAAATGTACATTAAACTTCCAATTACAGAATGGTACAAGTCAGGTCTTTCAAACATTTTGTCAGAGTCCTGGTTCACATAATCAACAAAGACACACAGTCTTTGCATCAGTGAGTCCACAAGTCTCTATCGGTTGTTCAATCTTCTTCCTTTGACTCAAACATATTTTCCCATTTTCAGATTTGTGTACTTCCAAACCAGCATAGTTTTGTAGAGTGCCTAAATCTTCTACTTTGAATTTCTTTTCCAATTCCTTCTGTACTTTAGTAATTCCCGTTATGTCTTTTGCAATGCAACATAAATCATCAACCTATAAGAGCAGACCTACCCATTCATCACCAACACCTCTAGTGTAAACACACGCGTCTGCAACACTCCTTTTGAACCTGAGCTTACTAAGCTCTTCATGTACACAAATATTCCAGCATCTTGCTGACTGCTTTAACCCATAAATGGCTTTCCTGAGAAGGTAAACTTGACCCCCAGTCTCGAAACCAGGTGCTTGCTCCATGTATATTTCTTCATCAAAGTTTGCATTTAAATATTTATTTATTTATTTATCTATAATGGGTCAGTTCATTCTTCGACTGGGAAGACCCTGTTTTCGGTTGTTTATGGGCAAGAAGTGGTTCCCCTGCCTCAGCTTCCTGTGAGCTTGGAGAATGGGTTGGAAGAGTGGAGTGTAAGAGCTCAGGAAGAATGGAAGGAGGTGACGGAAGCCTTACGTAAGGCACAGGGCTCTTATAAAAAATTCGGTGATCGGCGGAGGCAGGAAGGAGAAGAATATCGGGAAGGTGATTTGGTTTGGTTATCCACCCAGAATATTAAATTAGGGCTTCCCTCTAGGAAACTGAGCCCAAAATACATAGGTCCATTTCGGGTTGCTCAAGCAGTGAACAAGGTGTCTTATAGACTGGTTTTGCCAAAAGGGATGCATAAGGTTCACCCTATATTCCATTGCAGTCTATTGAAGCGATATGTGAGCCCTATGATGCCGAACGTTTGAACGGTGTTTTCTTTCTACAGGGGGAGGACGAGGTGGAGGAGGCCATTATGTCAGAGCTGGAGGTTCTTAACCTTGGAGAGGCTAAGGGAACTCGCAGCCTGACTTAGCATGCAAGAGACTGGGGAATTCCCGGGGATGATGTAATCTCCCGGGAGGTTTGCTGAGTCAGGACGGACATGACGCGACCTCTTCCGGACATTGAACACTGGCTTGCATATTGCTGACTCAGAGGGGATATGATGAAATATCCACTGGACATTAGGGACTGCTGAGTCAGAGGGGATGATGCAACCTTTCCCGGACATTGCAGGTGAAAGGGGGAGGGTGCTGGGTATAAAAGGTATGTTTGGGTGTTGGGACACTGCTTTGGATTTATAGGTGTTGTACCTTCAATAAACTTCGTTGGATCGACCAGCAGACTGTGCGTGATCTTTGCGGAGGATTTGGAGCGGCCTCCCAGCTTGGAGTGCTGTGGCCTTTGGCCCTTACAGTGATTATGTTCCAGGTGCTGTTATGTAAACATGTCTGAGTGGGGCTGAGAGCTGTCCTTGGAGGCCACACCACACCAACTAGGCTTGGTGCAAGCTTGCAGCAGATTGCATCATACTGGGCCAAGGGGGGTGGGCCTTTGGGATGATGGACAGGTTATGGGAGTGTGTTTGGTATATAAGGTGTGTTTGTTCCTTGTGATGCCATCTCTGGCTTCGAAAGTATTGTTGTCCTTTGCAATGAATGGAGGTCCATTACCAGCATCGTCCTGAGTGTGCGTCCTTAACTTATTGACAAAGTTTGAGCCGTTACAGAATGCCAGAGATTTTTAAAAAACCTATCGTGGAAGGATCCACTGAGGGTTTGAAAGCCTCGTCGTCAGAGGACATCTGCGATGTCGAGACCCTTTTCGAGTGTGGAATGGGCGAGTCCCGAAGATTTCTGGGACAGTGATGCGGATGAAGACAGTGCCGATGAGGTGGGAGTCATATTCCCCGTTTGGAATTGGCAGACGGGAAGATGGAGCATCCCATTCCCATGGGGAGAGGTAGAGGCTCCAGAGATGACTTCCTACAAGCTCTGCGGACCGTGTGGGAAGGAGAGGACGGGAGTTGGCCTGTCCCAGGCTTCCTGGAAGGAGAGCGACGAGGTGGAGGCCCAAGAAGGACCCAGAGAAGCGGCTTGGAGTGAGTCCGTTCAGGTGGGCTATCGAGGGGCCGGAGAGGGACCCAGAGAAGCGGCTTGGAGGGAGTCCTTCAGGTGGGATCCCGAGGGACCGGAGAAGAACCCAGAGAAGCAGTGGCTCAGGTGGGTTCTCAGGCGGACCGAGAGAGTGAGGTTTTGGCAGAACGGATCTATGAGCGCTTCGAGGAGATCTGCGTCCTGGCTGGAAGTGCTGCACAGAGTCCATCCGTGGTGCCCAGTGATGCCCCATATGTCCCAGATGGTGAGGAGTGGGAGGCCATTGTGGCTGAAGGGGATGTGCGTGCGAAAAAGCATTCAGGAGCCAGGAGCAGTCGGAGGGCCCAAAAGCGCAAGAGGGATAGGTCCGCCAAGGCAAAGAAGAGCATGCCTCGTAAAGAAGTGCCTTGGAGCGAGGAAGAATGGAATGCATGGCAACCAGATCCTAGGTTGCAGAGGTGCATCGCTCAGGCGCGTCGTCTGGTAGCAGAGCTTCGGGAGGAAGCGGAGATTGCAGACGACAACAAGGAGGAAGAAGGCCGGTATGCAGATGCTCTTGAGGTTCCGAGAGAGGGAACCTGGATGGTGGAGGGCCCGCGGGCCCAGGCGGAAACATGGTGTGTGCCTGAAAAGGTAGCATGGAGCTGTATTGCCAGCAGCAAGGTGATGTTTCAGCCGAGAAGTGGGGGGGAGGGAGATCCCCTTCTACAAAGTGTGTCACTTTCACTGGCCTGGTCTGTAATTCTGCTTTCTCTGTGCCCTGAAGTAATGAGGGAAGAGTATGCTGCGGAAAGAGGCCAGGCTGTTTGCATGTTGCCTGAAGTAAATGAAGTAAAGGAGGGCCTGATGATTGCTCTACAAGGAGTGAGTAAACTTGTTCCCATTGCTGTGGAAACAGGCCGAGCCGATTCCTCCCTAGAGGCAAGCATGCCCCAGGAATGTGGTGGGGCCCCTTGGGAGTCGGAGATCCAGGAGAGAGATGAACTGGAAATCGAAAGTGCTAAGCAGGAGGAGGAAGGAGAAAGTGTGCAGAAGGCTTCTCAGCTTACGGAGGAAAAAGGGGGGCTACAAGATCCCTTTCTTCACAATGTTGGGGTTTCACTGGCCTGGTCTGCCGCCTTGTTCTTCCTGTGCTTCGAGGATGAGCGGGGAGTTGTTGCTGCAGAGGAAAAGCCCCTTTGCAATGTGTGTGTGCAGCGCAGTGCAGTGGATGCCACCCCAGGATCTCAGCTGCCTGAAGTAGGACCGGTAAAGAAGGAAAGGGTCTTGGATGTGGAGCCCGTCCACGTGTTGCCTGGGGCCGACGAAGGAGTGCTACCTGAGATGACGAGAGAGGAGAACCCGGTGCTCTTCGGCGTTGACGAGGTCATGTGTTCGAGAGAGATGCTGATTGGGGCCAGTCCAGCCAAGGTGGAAGAGATGTCGGTACTTCTACTGAGCTGTGAGGAGAAGGCTGAGTTCGTGAGTGAAGCTTTTCCTATCGGCGAGGAGAGTGAAGTGTCGGCGAGTTCCGTGGTTGCAGTGCCGGCCGGGGTGATGAGTTCGAGAGAATGTGTTGTGGGGAGTTTGAGAATCTTGCCAATTGATCCACCCCTGCTGTTGATCCTGGTGGAGGCAAGCTTATGTCTTTCGGGGGGTTGGAGTCTGATGGGGTTTGAACAAAGTTCTTCAAAGAAGATTCTGGTGGCCGAACTTTGGGCGAAAACCCCTGACGGGTCGGAAGGTGAACTGTGGAGCATGTGGAACTTTGAGGCCCCAGAAGTTGAACTGATGACCAGCATTTCGATGGTAACTGTGTTAGGTTTGACTCTGGGGGGTGGCAAGGTGAAAGAAATGTATATGCCCTGCTTGATTGTACTTTCTTGGGGAAAGAATGTGTCCTGGGGTCAAGTGTGACTTGAGAGAAATCCCATGCTTAGTTGGGACAGGAATTGATGGTGCCGAAACCAGGATTGTATGACGCTGAGACTTTGTAAATATTCATTATGATTTCATTTATATAATGTAAAGTTATGTGCCTAATTGAAATTTCAGTGCATCCTTTTGAATTTTACATGTATCGTGTAGTTTACAGATTGTAGAATGCAGGATGACTATCTCATGTGTGTAAAGTATTCTTTTTTTTTTAAATATCTTTTTATTGGTTTTTGTGATTTTGGATACAAATATATGGAGACATTAGGAAGGGAGGACAAGGTAGAGGGAGGGGGGGTGTTGGTAGGTCGGGAATGGGTTGGGTTTAGAGAGGAGAGGTATTATAACATACTAGACGAACTAACAAATAGATTACATAGATACAATTGACTTCCATTCGGGTTGAAAGTGGATTTGTCTTCCTCTAAAATAGAAAAAAAAAGTTCTTTAATAGGTTTTAACTAATTTTTCAGTTCTTTCCTATGTTTCCTTCTGTAGTTTCTTTTGAATTGAATATCTTCCTTGACTGTAGTTATATCTTTTAGTCTTTTTTGTACATTTTTATAGGACTCCAGTCTGTTTCGCTTCTAGGCTGGCCGGTATTTTTGCTCAGGAAGAATGTTAGGATGTCCATATCTTTAATATCTGCTAGTTTCTGGAACCAGTCCTCTTGTTGTGGTGTCCTGTTAGACTTCCATATTTTAGCAAATGCAACTCTTGCTGCCGTTGTCATATATATGAAGAGTTTCTTGTGTAAAGTATTCTTAATATGTTTTGCTTAAGCTTTTGAGTGCATAATAAACATGTAAGGTTTGCACACTGAGGGATTTTAGAAATGTATAGGTTTATGATGTTAGCTGTCGTAAACAGCTCCCTTGAGCAAGGAGTCTTTCCAGAGTGCTTAAAAGAGGCGGTGGTAGCTCCATTACTGAAGAAACCGTCACTAGACCCGGCGTCCCCTCCAACTACCGACCAGTGTCGAACCTTTCGTTCCTGGGGAAGGTAGTTGAGAGGGCAGTAACGGAGCAGTTGCAGTCCTTCTTAGATGATGCAACATGGCTAGACCCCTTCCAGTCCGGCTTCCGTTCGGGGCACGGGACGGAGACGGTCCTGGTCTCCATCACAGACCAACTCCGCTGCCAGCTCGACCAAGGCGGGTCTGCGCTGCTCGTGTTATTGGACCTCACGGCAGCGTTTGACACGGTCGACCACAATCTATTGATCCAACGCCTGGCCGTGGCTGGAGTGAGGGGGACAGCCCTTAAATGGCTGACCTCCTTCCTCCACCAGCGGTCTCAGCGTGTGAGGAGGGGCGAGGTGGTCTCCGAGGGCTCCCCACTACTCTGTGGGGTCCCCAAGGGGGCCATTCTCTCCCCTCTGTTATTTAACATCTACATGCAGCCGCTTGCACAGCTGGTGCGGAGTTATGGGCTGGAGTGTCACCAGTACGCTGACGACACCCAGATCATTCTGAGGATGGAGGGCAGGCCGGGATCTGTCCCCGATAATTTCCAACACTGCCTCGAAGCCGTTACTGGATGGCTGCGAGCCAGTAGGTTGAGGGTGAATCCGGCGAAGACGGAGATCTTGTGGCTGGGTCGCCCGGGTGATGTAGATGTCCAGCTTCCGAGCCTGGACGGTGTGGCATTATGCCCATCGCCTTCCGTAAAGAGCCTGGGGGTCCATTTGGACTCCCAGCTGACCATGGAGGCCCAGGTCTCTGTGGTCAGCAAGACCGCTTTTTTCATCTGCGACAGGCAAGGAGGCTGGCCCCCTATCTCTCCCGGAACGATCTGGCCACGGTGATCCAAGCCACAGTCATCTCAAGGCTGGATTACTGCAACGCGCTCTACGTTGGCCTTCCTCTGTCGGTGACCCGGAAGCTCAGGCTAGTGCAGAACACTGCCGCCCGGCTCCTGTCTGGCACGCCAGCTGGCGTGCCACATAACACCTGTTTTGCAGGATCTGCACTGGCTGCCAATTGAGCACCGGATCACCTTCAAAGTGTTGGTCCTCACCTTTAAGGCCTTACACGGCCTGGGGCCAGCGTATTTGAGGGACCGTCTCACCCCATATTGCCCTCTGAGATCACTTCGGTCTGAGGACTCCAATCTCCTGGAGATACCTTCAGCTAAACTCGCAAGGCTGACTGCTACCCGCCGGAGGGCGCTCTCTGTCATAGCACCCACGCTGTGGAACGCCCTCCCGGCCGGAACTCGGGCTATGAAGGACTTGCTCCCGTTTAGACGGGCCTGTAAAACATACCTGTTTAAGCAGGCCTTTGGTGAGTAAGTCCTGCCCATGCCCCGCCATCTATTTGTTCTTCTGAGGATGATGTGCTGTTCATTGTGTTAACTGTGTTATTAATTACTATACTGCTGTTGTTTTTAATTGTTTTTAACTGCTTATTGCCTGTATTTTACTGTGCCCTTCGGCTCCTGTAAGCCGCCGCGAGCCTCAGGGAGTCGGCGGCATAGAAGCCCGAATAATAAATAAATAAATAAATAGTTGATGCAATATTCATGTGTGCTATGCAGTTTGTAGGTTTAAGAATGGTTATTTTCATGTATGCAAGATGTTCCCATAATGCATGCAAGTACTGGGGTTTTGGCTAGATACATGTGTTGCAATGATGCTTGGAAATGTGCATTAGAGTTTCACTGCATTAGATAGGAGGTTGACAATGTATGTTTTATTATGTTTAATGAAGTGCTAATGGGTTCGTCTCTTAAGGAGGTGTTTTGCTCAGGCTTTTGTCCTTTGGCAGAGGATTGAGAGAAGAGTTTTGTTTCATGTGCTAATTGAGGGGGTTAGTAACTTTCCTTTCTTTAGTGTTAGGTGGAATAAGAGTTAGCTTTGTATATACGTCGCTTAGCGTGGATGTTTCATTTCCCACGTAAGCGATGGCTTGGATAGATTAGGCAGATGTTCATTATGAGTAGGGAGTTGTAGTTTTCCAGGCACCTCTTGCCATGTGAGGAGGTGTATTAGTTTGTTCATAGAATAAGAGTTCAAAGGATTGTGTGTTGGAATTTGGATGTGTGTGTGCGTGTTGCTTCACGTGGATGTTTCATTCCCACGTGGGTGATGACTAGATAGTTTAGATGGATGTGTTTTGCCGCATGGGAGATTGTAGTTTGGTAAGTGCCTTCTGCCAAGGTGGCAAGGGGATTGGATTTTGTGTGTGGTTAGCTTGGCACAGTTGACTTAGTCCTGTGCAATAGGTTCAGCTTGTTGATTAAGTTAGGGTTGATGTGTGTTTTGATGGATTGTGTAGTGGTCGATGGCTGTGGAGAGAATTGTAGTGTTGTTAGTACCTCCTGCCTTTGCAGTGGGAGGTTTTGGAAGTTATAGGGCTTGGAATCTTGATTGTGTGAAGGGTAGGGGTGAGATTCCTTAAGCTGTGGAAATGTGGGTATGGTTTGTGCTGTAAAGATGCGCAGATGTTTTATTCCTGTGCGTGCTTTGGGGTAGAGTTTGGTTGGGAATAATTCAGGTAAGGACTTCCAGGGATTGTTGTTGGTGAGAGTACCTGAGAGTTTGTGCAGGAGTGTGATTTATGGCCTGTGCTGAACTGCTAGGCTGTTTGGCTGTATGGGAACTGAGTGTGTTCTGTCCGAGAAGTTGGTGAATTTTGCCAGCCCGAAGGCGTTCGGGTGGAGGTCTGGCGTTTTGTGGACAGTGCAGTTGTGGACAGTGCAGAATGATGGGCGTTGTAGTAGTGTCTGGAGTGTTTTAGAATGCTTGGAGGTGGTTGAAGATAAAGTTGGCCTTGGGCAGGCGAGGCATTTGTGCTCTAGGAATGTTTGTGAGGCAGCTGCACACGGGGGAGTGCAAGATTAGAAGAGAGTCTTGAGTGCCAGAAGGAGAGATTAGTTTCTGTTCCAGTATGTGGGGTGATTGAAGTAAGGCTGTGTAGATCATAGAACTAGTTGTTGTTTTGTCCTACAAGGGATGGATGTAGAGTAGGATTTGGGGATTGAGACATGAGCTTTAAGTAATGGAGTGTCCTTTGGAACCCCTTCGAGGGGGAGGTGGGCAGTGTGTAAGGACCAAGGGATCTCAGCTTGGAGTGCTGTGACCTTTGGCCCTTACACTGATTATGTTCCAGGTGCTGTTATGTAAACATGTCTGAGTGGGGCTGAGAGCTGTCCTTGGAGGCCACACCACACCAACTAGGCTTGGTGCAAGCTTGCAGCAGATTGCATCATACTGGGCCAAGGGGGGTGGGCCTTTGGGATGATGGACAGGTTATGGGAGTGTGTTTGGTATATAAGGTGTGTTTGTTCCTTGTGATGCCATCTCTGGCATCGAAAGTATTGTTGTCCTTTGCAATAAATGGAGGTCCATTACCAGCATCGTCCTGAGTGTGCGTCCTTAACTTATTGACGAAGTTTGAGCCGTTACAACTCACAGGTTTACCGTATCTGGCGGCTTTCTAACTCCTTTGCTTCTTCTCAACACAATATTTTCAGTACCACTAGCCTCTTCATCACTGGATTCGGGCTTCATCTTCTTCAACCTTTTTCTATCTCTTAGCCTAGAGCATGATGAAGGCACATTAGGAACTTCTCCACTATCCAACAGTGAATCTTCTTCTGATTCAACACTTATGTTAAAGTCCTCGGTTTCTGCATCATCCTGCCTGAATTGTACAAACACTTCCTTATTACAATGAATTCTCTCCCAGCCACTGTGTTGCTCAAAGATGGCACTTCTGGAAAGGACCACCTTGCCCCCTCCCATGTGAAAACGGTACTTATTACCTGAGTACCCAACAAAATGTAGTTTTCTCCATTTATTTTGGCCCTTACGTCTTTGTTGTGCCGGGACCAAAACGTACGCAAATTGTCCGAAGATTCTTAAATACTTCAGATTAGGGGGTCTATTGTACAAAGCAAAGAAAGGTTTTTGTTTTATGGTTGAACACCATACTCTATTAAGAACATGGTTGGCAGTGTGAATGGCCTCTGCCCATAAGTTACTAGGTGCTTGAGCATCCTTTAACATACATTCTTTCGTGGTTTGTAATACTCCTATTCTTCGTTCAGCGAGGCCATTTTCTGCTGGCGAATATGGATTTGTGGTTTTATGTTGAATGCCAATTTCCATAAGCCACTCCTGGAACTCATTCCCACAAAATTCCCCTCCTTTGTCAGTAACTAAAGTGGATACCTTGAAAGGAAACGCTCTCTCTACCATGTGTTTTAAAGGCTTCACTTTTGTTTTTGAGATTATACACAAAGCCATATCTAGTGAACCTATCCACTATCACAAAGAAATATCTTGACCCCCCTTCACTCTCTGGAAACGGTCCAGCCAAGTCAGCGTGCACTGCCTCAAAAGGCCTACTAACTTTAATCTTGCTTTCTTTCACAACAGAGAAAGGTTTAACTTTTGATTGTTTACACACTGAACATTCCAAATAATTCTTACACTTCAACATTTTTAACTCAGGGCAAATATCTGCCAACTTTTCTAAACCACAGAAACTCACATGTCCTAATACCCTGTGGAAATAATGTGCATATGAGTCATGTAGAGGTTTGTTTAGGTTTCTATCCACAGTTTAATCATTATGTGGGACATCTCTGGGATCCAAGCTCCCGTCTGAAACACTGGTGGTGGTTGCCATCATCACCTTGGCTGTGGTTGTTGGAGTTCCATCAGCATGGCCTCTCCTGTAGTGATTTATAGTTCCTTTAGCGCCCCCCCCCCCCCGGACCACTGCTTCTTCACTTTCATTTATTGTCTAAATAAGCAGAGCATTTTACCGGAGCTTTTCAACACGTGGCAAACGGTACACATTCATCATGGCGACTGCAGCGTTTCTTATCTATAGTTTACATTTCAGAGTTCAAACATACGGGACCTCTGCTTCCGTCACAGACATGGACCTTCCCTTCTGCAGTTAACCCTATAGTAACCTAACAATATCATACAGCATAGAAAAGCATGTTAAACTCACATTTGTCAATACATAAAAACTCTGACAATTCTTCTCCATTAGCGCCCCCTTGAAGTGGGGGAGAGGCTTGCGTACCCTAATGAAGTTGTGAGCTATGCTGGTGGTGGCATAATAGCCACCGGTAGGGCCTCCCATGCCACACAGGTCACAACCAAAGGGTCTGACAAAGAGCGTCAACGGGCAGGATGGGCTCTCTAGCCTTTTGGCAACCATCCTAGGAGAAGGAAAACTCCCGACTTTCCAGCGACACATGCTTGCTTGTCAAAGAGGGCTCGAATCTGATCCCCGTTCACTTGAAGTGGCCGTAGGTGATCCTCAAGCCCCTCAAGCCCCCAGAGGAATAGTTTGGCTGATGAATACAACCTCAGGGCCTCCGAGCGGAGATGGCAGACCACCCGAACGGTGGGTCCTTAGACCCATAACGGCCACCTCAGCCAAAATTCTCAGATCGTTGAGTAAGAGACATTTGACTGAGTCGACACCTATAAAGTCGACCCCCACAGAATGGACAAATCGGACGAACTCAACCGAATCGGGCCTTCTTCGACCAAGGGCCCCGGCCCCGGAGAATCAGGGAGGCAGCCTTCCACCGGGACCACCCGATAACCGGGGAAGCAACCCTCCGCCGGGACCATGGGGAGCGAGCCTTGATCAGCCTGCTCCCAAGATGGTAGAAGACCTGATCGAAGAGAACAGGAGACTTATTGGACTGTTCAATAACGTTAGTGATCTCCTGATGAGGACGGGCATCCTGGCCCCGCGGGATTCACCCATTGAGCCTGAGCCTACCACCACAGGAAAATCACTTTCCGATCCCTCCATGGTCCCTGACTTGGATTGGGACCGGTCCTGGGACTTCCTAACTGGGGACCCCAGGGTCAACCCAGCGACCGTCGAAGTCAGCGGGGTGTCTGGGCCAGCTGCTTCCCGTGGCACCCATGAGAGGACAGGATCCCATCCAGAGTACAGGTAGGACCAAGGAACCACCATCCTCACACCTACCTAATGACGCCGGACTAGGTCCGGACCCGAGCCCTCTTCCATCGCCCAGAGGCCTGCTACCGGGAGCCGGCCTTGATCAGCCGGCTCCCCATGGATCAGTGCCTCTGCTGGATATTTCCGAGATCCTGGCCTCCGCCCGGGAACCCTCCCCCTCCCGCCGGCGAGGCCTTGTCACGGGGGCGGGGTGGCTGGGCAAGAGTTGGCCAAAGATGGCGGCCGACCTTGAAAACGCCAGACAAGACCGGAAGTCTTCTTCCTTGGAGAACCGGAACCCCGGAAGAGCTCGGCTCCGGAAGCCACGCGGCTATCCCAGGAAGCGGAAGCGGCGCCGTAAGAAGAAGGGTCTTCAAGAACTGACTTCCGGCCCCGCGGAGGAACATCAGGCGACCTCCCAGGCATCCCAGCATAGGAGCAAGCCAGTGCCCCGCTCTGAGCCTGGAGTTCCTGGGGCTGCAGCGTTCTTCATCAGATCCCCGCAGTGTAAGAACTCTAGGAAGTTTAATTCTAGAACCTGGAGAAGGTCCCATGCCAGGACCTTCTGGAATACAAATTTCAGGCACCGGGAGCCTGCATCAGCCAGCTCCCACTATAGAAGACAGGACAATACCATAGTCTGGAAATCTAAGGTTGAATCACTAGAACATGGGGGTAGAGTGGAGTTCCCTCCCCCCAGGCCGGAGATCCCTTATGATGTGCTGAGAACCCCTCTATTACCTCCTTTCGACTGTTTGGTTCCAACCCACCGGCAGATGATCCCCTGACATCATGCTATCTATGTGGACTCGAAGTCCTTCTGATCTTGTCCTATTAATGTCTTAGTCCCCACTCCCTTCGCTATTATATGTACATTTTGTGATATGTTGTTGTTTTCTGGTTTGCTCAAACTATGTAAACCGCTCCGAGCCATCGGGAAGTGGAGGCATAAAAGTTTGAATAAATAATAATAATAAGAAATAATAATAATAATTTCAAACCCGGGCAGCTGGTGCTCGTCTAACCCTGTAAGGTCAACCATCTAAGAGAAGGAAACTCTAATCAAACCTACGACCTGAGGACCTCGCTGCCACCGTCCAAGCTTGCTAGGCCCCGGCAGACGAACCTTTGGTTTAAAGGGTGAGGCCAGTTCTGTGCATGCTGTGCCCCACCAGAAAAATCCATTGCACAGGCTCGAAGGACACATCCAACTTCCGAAAAAGCTTTGTAGCGATAGGCGAGGGATGAAACGGCAGGTGTAAAGATGCACTGGAAGCCGCAGACCCAACCCTGCCTGTTCAGGACTTTGGTCCCTTGCGACTGACCCGGGAGATGACAGTCTTGTTCGGCAGCATCCTGAACGACCAAGCAGCCTTTTTAAAGGAGAGCACTGCTTGCTCCGTATGGAGAGGGGCCTAGAAAAGGTGGCCTAACGAAAGCACATCTCCATCTACCTGGTTGGCTAGCCGCGGCCAGCGGGTATCTTCTGATGCGGTCGAACAAAGACAAAGAAACAAAGGCCAACACCTGCCTGCAAAGGTGCCAATAGACTGACACTTGCATGCTGGAACATCAGAACCATGCAAGATTCTGCAGATAGTGGACGTCCTGAGCGTCGTTCTGCTCTAATAGCCCACGAACTATCACGGCTTAATATTGACATCGCTGCTCTTAGTGAAGTTCGTCTCCATGAGGAAGGCAGCCTTAAAGAACACGGTGCTGGCTACACACTCTACTGGTCTGGCAACCCCCAAACTGAGAAACATCTTTCAGGAGTAGGCTTTATGATTAAAAATTCCATCGCCACTAAACTCGAAACGTTGCCAACAGGCCACTCTGATTGCATTATCTCCTTACGCCTCCCACATGCTGTTCTCTTCAGTATATATGCCCCAACTATGCAAGCTGACCCTGTGGAGAAAGACAAATTCTACTCAGACCTACGCCACCTCATACAAAAGGTCCCTGCAGAAGATAAAATCATTATCCTTGGTGATTTCAATGCCAGAGTAGGAAGAAACTTTGAAGCCTGGAAAGGTGTAGTAGGCAAGCACGGTGTTGGAAACTGTAATGATAATGGGCGCCTCCTGCTAGAGTTTTGTGCAGAACAGCAGCTGACTATTGCAAACACCATCTTTCAGCAGAAAGATAGCTTGAAGACCACCTGGATGCATCCCCGATCCAAGCAGTGGCACCTCATTGACTATGTTTTAGTGCGCCAGAGAAACATTTGTGATGTCCATCATACTCGAGTGATGCCCAGTGCAGAATGTCAAACAGACCATTGCCTTGTAAGATGTAAACTAAATCTACACCTTAAGCTCAAACCAAAGAGGGGCGGCATCTTAAAGAGGAGACTCCAAGTCAACAATCTTCAACAGGCTGTTGTGAGAGACAACTTCCAGGCAAATCTGCAAACAAAACTTGAAGACCACCCTACAGATTCCTCTCCTTCAGCGCTTTGGCAACACATCAAAAACAGTATCCTGCAGTCTGCTGAAGAATCCCTAGGATTCTCCCTCAAGAAAAACCAAGACTGGTTTGATGAAAACAACCAAGAGATCCAGGAGCTGTTGGCAAAGGAGAGAACCGCTCACCAGGCACACCTGGCCCAGCCATCTTGCCATGTCAGAAAAGCAGCCTTCCGTCTCGCATGTAGTAAACTCCAACAAAAACTCAGAGACATTCAGAACAAGTGGTGGATCGATTTAGCAGAAAAGACACAACGTTGTGCAGATCTGGGTGATCACAGAGGTTTTTATGAAGCTCTCAAAGCAGTGTTTGGACCTACTTATCAGGTCCAAAGCCCCTTATGCAGTACAGATGGTCAAACACTCATTACTGATAAAGCCTCCATCCTGAACCGATGGGCTGAACATTTTCAGAGTCTCTTCAATGCCAACCGAGTAGTCCAAGGTTCAGCTATCCAACACATGATACAACAACCAATGGAAAATGAACTGGACGCAGCTCCCACTCTGGAAGAGACCCCCGAGGCCATACAGCAGGTGAAAAATGGCAAGGCAGCCAAGATCGATGGAATCCCACCTGAAGCTTGGAAACAGGGAGGTCATGTACTGCATGCTAAATTCCACCAGCTCCTTGTGAGTTGCTGGGAAAAAGGTGAACTGCCATCAGATCTCCGAGATGCAGTTATCATCACCTTGTATAAGAAAAAAGGAACAAAATCCGATTGCTCAAACTATCGAGGTATAACACTGCTCTCAATTGCTGGAAAAATCCTTGCAAGGAGACTCCTGAACAGATTAGTTCCGGCTATTGCAGAAGAACTTCTCCCGGAAAGCTAATGCAGCTTCAGAGCTAATAGGAGCGCCACAGATATGGTTTTTGCCCTTAGACAACTGCAAGAGAAATGTCGAGAGCAGAACAAAGGACTCTATGTCACATTTGTCGACCTCACCAAAGCCTTCGACACTGTGAGCAGGAAAGGTCTGTGGCAGATCCTGGAACGTCTAGGATGTCCCCCCAAGTTCCTCAAAATGATTGTCCTGTTACATGAGGGCCAGCACGGTCAAGTCAGATATGGCGATGCTCTCTCGGAGCCCTTTCTCATAACTAACGGAGTGAAACAAGGTTGTGTTCTTGCACCAACCCTATTTACAATCTTCTTCAGCATGATGCTCCAAAGGGCTATGGCAGACCTACAAGAAGAAGACGGCATATATATACGCTATCATACTGATGGCAGCTTGTTCACCTTAAGCCGTCTGAGGGCTCGCACTAAGACTCTAAACGATCTAGTCCGTGAGCTGCTTTTTGCTGGCGATGCTGCCCTTGTTGCCCATTCAGAAGCAGCCCTGCAGCGCCTCACATCTTGTTTTGCAGCAGCTGCAGAGCTGTTTGGGCTGGAAGTCAGCCTGAAGAAAACGGAAGTCCTCTACCAGCCCGCAACACAGGAAGAACACCATAATCATCGCCACGTCAGCATAGGCGAATCTGTGCTTAAGTCCATTCAGCAGTTCACCTCCCTGGGAAGCATCATCTCTTCAGACGCCAAGATTGACAAAGAGATAGATCACAGATTAGCAAAAGCATATAGTGCATTCGGAAGGCTTCACAAAAGAGTCTGGAGCAACAAGCACCTGAGGCAAAGCACCAAAATCAGTGTGTACAGAGCTATCGTACTGTCTATTTTCCTATATGGGTCTGAAACATGGGTCACCAATTGCCAACACCTACGACTCCTCGAACGCTTTCATCAGCACTGTCTTCGCACAATCCTAAATATACACTGGACCGACTATGTGACTAATGTTGCTGTTCTTGAGCAAGCAGGGATCACCAGCATTTATTTTATTTTATTTATTTATTTTATTATTGGGGCTTCTATGCCGCCGACTCCCAAGGGCTCGCGGCGGCTCACAAGAGCCAAGGCAATACAAAGTTAAAAGCATTAAAACAATCGATAATTAAAACAATAACAAACAGGGAGTAAAAGCACACGGATGCCATAACACAGTACCCAGACCCCGGGGCCTACTCTCCAAAGGCCTGCCTATACAGATGGGTTTTGCAGGCCCGCCTAAATGGAAATAAATCCCTCAGGGCCCTGGCTTCGGCCGGGAGGGCGTTCCATAGCGTGGTGGCTATGACGGAGAACGCCCTCCGGCGGGTAGATGTCAGACGTGCCGACTTTGCCGATGGTATTTCCAGAAGATTGGCATCCTCAGACCGTAGTGATCTCGATGGGCAGTAAGGAGTGAGGCGGTCCCTCAGATACGCTGGCCCCAGGCCGTGTAAGGCCTTAAAGGTAAGAACCAGCACTTTGAAGGCGATCCGGTGCTCAATAGGTAGCCAGTGCAGATCCTGCAAGACAGGTGTTATTCGGCAACCTGCTGGAGTACCAGACAGGAGCCGGGCGGCAGTGTTCTGCACCAGCTTGAGCTTCCGGATCGACGACAGAGGCAGGCCAACGTAACCCCGCCCGGGCGTCCCAGCCACAAGATCTCCGTCTTCGCCGGATTCACCCTCAACCTACTGGCTCGCAGCCATCCAGTAACGGCTTCGAGGCAATGCTGGAAATTATCAGGGACGGACTCCGGCCTGCCCTCCATCCTCAGAATGAGCTGGGTGTCGTCAGCGTACTGGTGACAGACCAGCCCATAACTCCGCACCAGCTGTGCAAGCGGCTGCATGTAGATATTAAATAACAGAGGGGAGAGAATGGCCCCCTGAGGAACTCCGCAAACTAATGGGGAGCCCTCGGAGACCACCTCGCCCCTCCTCACACGCTGAAACCGCTGGCGGAGGAAGGAGGTCAGCCATTTAAGGACATTCCCCCTCACTCCGGCCATGGCCAGGCGGTGGATCAATAGATTGTGGTCGACCGTGTCAAACGCTGCCGTGAGGTCCAATAACACGAGCAGCGCAGACCCGCCTTGGTCGAGCTGGCAGCGGAGTTGGTCTGTGATGGAGACCAGGACCGTCTCCGTCCCATGCCCCGAACGGAAGCCGGACTGGAAGGGGTCTAGCCACGTTGCATCATCTAAGAAGGACTGCAATTGCTCCATTACTGCCCTCTCAACTACCTTGCCCAGGTACGAAAGATTCGACACTGGGCGTAGTTGGAGGGAACCGCAGGGTCCAATGACGGTTTCTTCAGTAATGGAGCTACCACCGCCTCTTTCAAGCACTCTGGAAAGACTCCTTGCTCAAGGGAGCTGTTTATGATATTCAACAGAGGCCCACGTAACCCCTCCAGGCAAGAGCTAACAAGCCAGGAGGGGCACGGGTCGAGGGAGCAGGTGGTGGGACGGGCTGCAGCCACTATCTTATCAACAGCATCTGCGTCCAGTGGCCGAAACCGGTCGAGGGTGGGCCCGGCGGAGGGCCACGGAGTCTCGAGCTCTCTTACTGTATCAACTGTGGCCGGAAGGTCCTGGCGGAGGCTCAGTATCTTGTCTGTGAAGAAACTCTGAAAAGCACCGGCAGTGAGGGCCTGATCACTATTTTTTGGGACGGTAGGGACCGTCGTCAAAGACCGAATTACCTTAAACAATTGGGCCGGGCGTGAGTTAGCAGACGCTATCAGGGCGGAAAAGTACACATTTTTGGCCGCCTTGACAGCATGCTCATAAGACTCTTTAATTAGCTTATAAGCTGATACTGAGGCTCCGTCACGGAGTTTCCTGCACTCGCGCTCTAGCCGTCTCCTCTCCCGCTTCATGGCCCTCAGATCCCCTGTATACCAGGGGGACCGATGATTGCGGGGTCGGAGAGGACGCCTAGGGGCAATCTCGTCGAGAGCTCTAACTAAAGAGGTGTTCCAGGCCTGGACTAGCTCATCGACTGAGACTCCAGATCCCTCAGAGCATTCAGGAACCTTTCGGGTTCCATAAGTCTCTTTGGGTGAACGAAAATCTGTTCGGCGCCCTTGCATGGGGGTTGCTCAACCCGGATCCTTAGAGCACAGTGGTCCGACCATGGAACCTCTATTACGGAGGCTAGGTCCACTTGAACCCCGCGCTGAACACCAATTCGAGAGTGTGCCCGGCCGAGTGTGTGGGTCCCGAGCTACAAAGGAGAGGCCTAATGTCGCCATGGTCGAGATTAGGTCCGCGGCTGCAGATGGAACAGAGGCTGCGTCGGCGTGGACATTGAAGTCACCCAGAACAATAAGTCTGGGAAACCTCAATGCCCACTCCGACACAGTCTCGAGCAACCGCGCCAGGCTCTCTGCTGGTGCGCTAGGCGCACGGTACACCAGCAGAATCGCCAGGCTCTCCGGGGACTCCCACACCAGGCCGACACTCTCTAATCCCGAGGTGACCAGCGCAGGGATCGCTCTAAGGTGTAATCCATCACGGGAGAGTATTGCCACCCCACCCCCCCCCCCGTCCCTCGTTCCTATTCTGGTGCGTGGCATAACCAGGGGGGACCACTTCCTGGAGGCAGATGGAATCGCTCCCCTGGAGCCAGGTCTCGGTGATACAGAGTAGGTCCGCTTTGAGGTCTTCACAAAACTCCCTGACGATGGCAGTCTTGTTCCGGATGGAGCGGGCGTTAACCAGCACCAGAGTGGAAGGGGGGAAAGCTGGATGTCTATCAACAACGTGTCTGGGGATAGGACGCAGGTCAGAACCGGGCCGAGTCCCTCTTTGACTCGGTCCAGTTCTCACAGTTAAGTTTGCATTCGGCCTGCGCCTACCGTACTCACCCCGCCCCGAGATCACTGGGATGCTCAACGGACCTGGATGGCAGGAGTCGGCCGGGAGTTCAGCTTCCGGCACACCCCGTGAAAAGGGGTGGCCTGCAGGGAATCCCGATTGTTTACCGCCGATTCTACTGGCAGCCCCTCAACCCCAGACCCCCCAGACACCTGGGAATTCCCGGGGAGGGGCATCAGAGTCCGTTTGTCAGCCGAATATCCATGTCCCTCATGGGACCCCGAGGGCAGCCTGTCCAACCATCTGCTGGGGTGGCCATTCCGCCCTTTAAGTGTGCCCTTGGTACCGCCAGCCGGAGCCAGTTCGGGGATCAAATCTGGGTGGTTCTCCTTCCAGAGCCAGTTCGGGGATCAAATCTGGGTGGTTCTCCTTCATTGAGGCCATGCTCTTGAGAACACAGCTGCGCTGGGCAGGGCACAAGGTCTCTAGGATGGAGGACCACCGCCTCCCAAAGATACTACTCTATGGTGAACTCACCACGGGTCAGAACAAGAGAGGCGCCCCCAAAAAGAGATACAAGGACTCCCTGAAACAACATCTCAGGCTCGGCCAGATTGATCACCAACAATGGTCCACCCTGGCCTCACATCGGGAGGCGTGGAGACGCACTCTCCACAATGCTGCGGCCTCTTTCGAGAAGAAACGCCGAATGGGTCTCAAAGAGAAACGACAACCTGGAAACAACATCACCCAAGGAGACTTTCTGCTGTGCTTTCTGCAACCGGACTTGCCTATCTTCACCCGGTGTCTCGGAGCGGTGACAAGATGGCTACGTGCCCATAAATTGAAAGTAAACCCAGCAAAAAATGCAATCTTGTGGCCATCAGAATGGGTCGGTCCATTACCACCTTTTGAAGGGGAACCGTTAGCCCCTCCCCCCCTGTGAAGAGTCTCATTGGTGTTATCCTGGATTCCAAAATGGCGATGGAAGCCCAGATGGCCTCCACTAGTAGTCAAAGGGCCTACTTTCAGCTACGCCAAGCGAGGCAGTTGGCACCTTATTTACCAACAGAGGCGCTGGCTACCGTAATCCATGCCACGGTTACATTGAGGCTAGATTACTGCAATGCATTGTATGTGGGCTTACCTCGAGCAGCAATTCGCAAGATCCAAATTGTGTAATGAGGTGCCATCACAAGAACATCAATGAGGTGCCATATAAGCGCTTGCAGCGCTTGGCTGCCGGTTGAACACAGAGTCCTCTACTAGACCCTGGTCCTGGCATTCAAGGCCCCCCGAGGTCAGGGTCCCCCATACCTAAGAGACCGTTTGACGCCACTCCACCACCAGAGACTGCCACGGTCAGCTCATGAGAATCTCCTCTATGATGTCCCTGGCCCTAGAGAGGTCCCTTTGGAGTCCGCAAGACAGAGATCCTTCTCCATCGCAGCCCCATTTTGGTGGAACTCCCTCCCTCCCGCCAGACCAAAGAGCCACTCCCGATCTACACACACTTTTAGGGGCACTCACGTCACGGCTCTTCAGAAGAGCCTATGGTTGTTAAGTAACAAGCGGTGACTATGTCACCTGTTCATTTTAATTGCGTATGTCGCCCAGAGCACCTTTGGTGGAGCGCCACTCATCTATATCTCTCTATATCTATATATATCTCTATCGCTTCTCTATCTGTATATCTGTATCTGTATACCTTTATAAAACGGAATGTTTGTATGTGTGTATGTGTGTATGTGGCCTGCACCAAACTTGGGACACATAACCCCTCTTACCCCCTTTACGTCCTGGTGCAGTTTGGGGGACATGGACCACGGATTATGGGATTTCTAGTACATTCAAACACTTTGGTTCCCACAGACCACTGCAGCCACCGGAAAGGACCAAAAGAGAGCACACTTGGCACACACATCCCCCATTACCCACTCTACATCCTGGTGCAGTTTGGAGGAGGGCAGACCATGGATGATGGGACTTGAAGTACCTCTACTTATTTCCCAAGTCCGCTGTGACCCTCATCCGATTGCTGATCGAGACCACACTTGCCACACATAACCCCCAAGACTGCCTTCACGTCCTGGTGAGGTTTGGGGGAGGACTGACAATGGATGATGGGATTTCTAGTACTTTCACAACCCTCTATTCCCACAGACCACTGCAGCCCCCCACAAAACCGATAAAAACCACACTTGGCACACAGAGCCCCAGTGACCCACTCTACATCCTACTGCAGTTTGGAGGGGGCAGAACATGGATGATGGGACTTGCAGTACCTTCATTAATTTCATGAGACCACTACAACTCCCAATAATGATGGATCAAGGCCAAACTTGGCAGACAGAGCCTCCATGACCCACTCTACATCCTGCTGCAGTTTGGGAGGGCAGACCATGGATGATGGGACTTGAAGTACCTTCTACTAATTTCCCAAGTCCACTGCAACTCCCTATAATGAGGGATCAAGGCCAAACTTGGCAGACATAGTCCCCATGACTCACTCTACGTCCTGGTGCTGTTTGGAGGTGGGTTGACAATGGATGATGGGACTTGCAGTACCTTCACACTAATTGTTCATGATACCACTGCAACTCCCTATAAAAAGGGATCAAGGCCAAACTTGGCACACAGAGCCCTCCTGACCCACTCTACATCCTGGTGCTGTTTGGAGGTGGGTTGACCATGGATGATGGGACTTGCAGTACCTTCACTACTTTCATGAGACCACTGCAACTCCCTATAATGAGGGATCAAGGCCAAACCTGGCAGACAAAGAGCCCCATGACCCACTCTACATCCTGGTACAGTTTGGAGGGGGTTGACCACGGATGATGGGACTTGCAGTACCTTCACTAATTTCATGATACCACTGCAACCCCAATAATGAGGGATCAAGACCAAACTTGGCAGACAGAGCCCCCATGACCCACTCTACGTCCTGGTGCTGTTTGGAGGTGGGTTGACCACGGATGATGGGACTTGCAGTACCTTCACTAATTTCATGATACCACTGCAACTCCCTATAATGAGGGATCAAGGCCAAACTTGGCAGAGGGAGTCTCCATGACTCACTCTACGTCCTGGTGCCGTTTGGAGGTGGGTTGACCACGGATGATGGGACTTGCAGTACCTTCACTAAGTTCATGATACCACTGCAACTCCCTAATAATGAGGGATCAAGGCCAAACTTGGCACACAAAGTCTCCATGACTCACTCTACATCCTGGTGCCGTTTGGAGGTGGGTTGACCACGGATGATGGGACTTGCAGTACCTTCAGTAATTTCATGATGCCACTGCAACTCCCTATAATGAGGGATCAAGGCCAAACTTGGCACACAGAGACCCCATGACCCACTCTACATCCTGGTGCTGTTTGGAGGTGGGTGGACCACGGATGATGGGACTTGCAGTACCTTCTGTAATTTCATGATGCCACTGCAACTCCCAATAATGAGGGATCAAGGCCAAACTTGGCAGACACAGCCCCATGACCCACTCTACATCCTGGTGCTGTTTGGAGGTGGGTTGACCACGGATGATGGGACTTGCAGTACCTTCACTAATTTCATGACACCACTGCACCTCCTATATCGGATCAAGGCCAAACTTGGCAGACAGAGTCTCCATGACTCACTCTACATCCTGGTGCTGTTTGGAGGTGGGTGGACCACGGATGATGGGACATGCAGTACATTCACAAATTTCATGATACCACTGCAACTCCCTATAATGAGGGATCAAGGCCAAACTTGGCAGACAGAGCCCCCATGACCCACTCTACATCCTGGTGCTGTTTGGAGGTGGGTGGACCACGGATGATGGGACTTCAGTACCTTCACTAATTTCATGATGCCACTGCAACTCCCTATAATGAGGGATCAAGGCCAAACTTGGCAGACAGAGCCTCCATGACCCACTCTACGTCCTGGTGCCACTTTCACAGGCCACCGACCAGCGGAGGTGGGTTGACCACGGATGATGGGACTTGCAGTACCTTCACTAATTTCATGATACCACTGCAACTCCCTATAATGAGGGATCAAGGCCAAACTTGGCAAACAGAGTCTCCATGACCCACTCTACGTCCTGGTGCCGTTTGGAGGTGGGTTGACCACGGATGATGGGACTTGCAGTACCTTCACTAATTTCATGATACCACTGCAACCTCCCTATAATGAGGGATCAAGGCCAAACTTGGCAGACAGAGCCCCCCATGACTCACTCTACGTCCTGGTGCTGTTTGGAGGTGGGTTGACCACGGATGATGGGACTTGCAGTACCTTCACTAATTTCATGATACCACTGCAACTCCCTATAATGAGGGATCAAGGCCAAACTTGGCAGAGGGAGTCTCCATGACTCACTCTACGTCCTGGTGCTGTTTGGAGGTGGGTTGACCACGGATGATGGGACTTGCAGTACCTTCACTAATTTCATGATACCACTGCAACTCCCTATAATGAGGGATCAAGGCCAAACTTGGCAGAGGGAGTCTCCATGACTCACTCTACGTCCTGGTGCCGTTTGGAGGTGGGTTGACCACGGATGATGGGACTTGCAGTACCTTCACTAATTTCATGATACCACTGCAACTCCCTATAATGAGGGATCAAGGCCAAACTTGGCAGAGGGAGTCTCCATGACTCACTCTACGTCCTGGTGCTGTTTGGAGGTGGGTTGACCACGGATGATGGGACTTGCAGTACCTTCACTAATTTCATGATACCACTGCAACTCCCTATAATGAGGGATCAAGGCCAAACTTGGCAGAGGGAGTCTCCATGACTCACTCTACGTCCTGGTGCTGTTTGGAGGTGGGTTGACCACGGATGATGGGACTTGCAGTACCTTCACTAATTTCATGATACCACTGCAACTCCCAATAAAGAGGGATCAAGGCCAAATTGCCAGAGAGAGCCTCCATGACCCACTCTACATCCTGGTGCCGTTTGGAGGTTACACCATGGACGATGGGACTCACAGTGCCTTCACTAACTTCCTGACACCACTGTGAGCCACATAAATAACTACTACACACCAACTAATACGTTTCTCAAAAAAACCGGGCAACGCCGGGTCCCCAAGCGAGTATATAATAAAGCGGAATGTTTGTTTGTATGTGTGTGTGTGTGTGTTTGTATGTATGTGGCAGCGTTCTGATTGGCTCCCGGCCTCTACATTCGGACAACATGATTGGTTGCCAGTGAGGGAGTATTTGCATAACACCTCTATTGGCCAGCCAACACAAACATTCTGACCCTCTAAACTGGCAGAGGAGGAGAAGGCCAAGGCCTGAGGCAGTCGCCAACACGAACATTCCCACGCTCTAAAGTGGCAGAGGGGGTCAGGAAAAGGCCTGAGGCACTCAGGCATGGTGGGAGTTTCAGGCCAAAACACTTTGCGACCCCTTTGCGACCCCAAACAATGAGAGAACAAGACCAAACTTGGCACACAGAACCCTCAAGACCCACTCTACATCCTGGTGCAGTTTGAGGAGGATGGACCATGGATGACGGGACTTGCAACACTTTAACTCACTTGCTTAGAGCACTGTGGCGCACATCATAGAAGGATCAGGACCACACTTGGCACACAGATGCCCACTGGCCCACTTTACAACCTGGTACGGTGTAGGGCAGGATGGGCCACAAATGATGGGATTTGCAGTACCTTCACCCGATTCATTTCCCACAGAACAATGCAGCCCCTACAAATCACAGACCAAGCCCAAACTTGGCACACAGAGTACCCATGACCCACTCTACATCCTGCTGCAGTTTTGAGTGGGATGGACCACGGATGATAGGACTTGAAGTCCCTTCACTCACTTTCTGAGACCACTGCGACCCTCATCCAATTACCAAAGAAGAACAAACTAGGCACACAGAGCCTCCATGACCCACTTTACATCCTGGTGCAGCTTGGAGGAGGGCAGAACATGCATGATGGGACTTGAAGTACCTTCACTCACTTCCCAAAACTGCTGCAAACCTAATCCAATGACTGATCAAGACCAAACCTGGCACACAGAGCCCTCATGACCCACTCTACATCCTGGTGCCATTTGAAGGAGGATGGACCATGGATGATGGGACTTGGAGTACCTTCACTAACTTCCTGAGACCACTGCAAGCCACGTAAACATCTCATAAGGACCACCCTTGGCACACAATGCCTTTCTCAAATAACCCGGGCAGGGCCGGGTCCCCAAGCTAGCATATCTCTCTCTCTCTCTCTATCTCTCTATATCTATAAACAAAGCGAAATGTTTGTTTGTATGTATGTATGTGGCAGCGTTCTGATTGGCTGCCACTTTAACAGGCCACAGCGACCAGCGCGGATGATGGTCCTGCACCAAACTTGGGACACATAACCCCCCTGACCCCCTTTACGTCCTGGTGTAGTTTGGGGGACATGGACCACGGATTATGGGATTTGTAATACATTCAAACACTTTGGTTCCCACAGACCACTGCGGCCACCTAAAAGGACCAAAAGAGACCACACTTGGCACACACATCCCCCATTACCCACTCTACGTCCTGGTGCAGTTTGGAAGAGGGCGGACAATGGATTATGGGACTTGAAGTACCCAAGTCCGCTGTGACCCTCATCCGATTACTGATCGAGACGACACTTAACCCCCAAGACTGCCTTCCCATCCTGGTGAGGTTTGGGGGAGGACTGACAATGGATGATGGGATTTGTAGTACTTTAAATCCCTTTGGTTCCCACGGACCACTGCGGACCCCAACAAAGACCGATAAAGACCAAACTTGGCACACAGAGCCCCCATGACCCACTCTACATCCTGCTGCAGTTTGAAGGAGGCCGGACCATGGATGATGGGACTTGAAGTACCTACACTCACTTCCCAAGGCCGCTACGACCCTCATCCAATGACTGATCAAGACCAAACCTGGCACACAGAGCCCTCATGACCCACTCTACATCCTGGTGCTGTTTGAAGGAGGAGGGACCATGGATGATGGGACTTGAAGTACCTTCACTAACTTCCTGAGACAACTGCAAGCCACGTGAACATTTCATAAGGACCACCCTTGGCACACATTGCCTTTCTCAAATAACCCGGGCAGGGCCGGGTCCCCAAGCTAGTATATCTCTCTCTCTATCTCTCTCTATCTATAAACAAAGCGAAATGTTTGTTTGTATGTGTGTGTGTGTGTGTGTGTGTGTATGTAGCAGCGTTCTGATTGGCTGCCACTTTAACAGGCCACAGCGACCAGCGTGGGTGATGGTCCTGCACCAAACTTGGGACACATAACCCCGCCCCCCTTTACGTCCTGGTGTAGTTTGGGGGACATGGACCACGGATGATGGGATTTGTAATACATTCAAACACTTTGGTTCCCACAGACCACTGCGGCCACCAAAAAGGACCAAAAGAGAGCACACTTGGCACACACATCCCCCATTACCCACTCTACATCCTGGTGCAGTTTGGAAGAGGGCGGACAACGGATTATGGGACTTGAAGAACCCAAGTCTGCTGTGACCCTCATCCGATTACTGATCGAGACGACACTTGCCACACATAACCCCCAAGACTGCCTTCCCATCCTGGTGAGGTTTCAGGGAGGACTGACAATGGATGATGGGATTTGTAATACTTTAAATCCCTTTGGTTCCCACGGACCACTGCGGCCCCCAACAAAGACCGATAAAGACCAAACTTGGCACACAGAGCCCCCATGACCCACGCTACATCCTGCTGCAGTTTGCAGGGGGAGCAGACCATGGATGATGGGACTTGAAGTACCTACAATCACTTCCCGAGGCCGCTGCAACCCTCATCCAATGACTGAGCAAGACCAAACTTGGCACGTAGAACCCCCATGACCCACTCTACATCCTGCTGCAGTTTGCAGGAGGGTGGACCATGGATGATGGGACTTGAAGTACTTTTACTCATTTCCTGAGACCACTGCTCCACTCATCCAATGACGAATCAAGACCAAACTTGGCACACATACCCCCCTGACCCCCTTTACGTCCTGGTGCTGTTTGAGGGATATGACCCACGGATTATGGGATTTGTAGTACTTTCAAATACTGAGGGCACTGAGGCCACCAAAACGGACCACTACAGACCACACTTGGTACACACAGCCCCCATGACCCACTCTACATCCTGGAGGTTTGCAGGAGGGTGGACCATAGATGATGGGACTTGAAGTACCTACACTCACTTCCCAAGGCCGCTGCAACCCTCATCCAATGACTGATCGAGACCAAACTTGGCACATAGAGCCCCAATGACCCACTCTACATCCTGCTGCAGTTTACAGGAGGGTGGACCATGGATGATGGGACTTGAAGTACCTCTACTCACTTCCCAAGTCTGCTGCGACCGTTTATCCAATTACTGTTTGAGACCAAACTTGGCACACACAACCCCCATGACTGTCAGCGGCGCCTTGTCCAATGCGGGATAGCAGTGGACAAAGACGCGGCCGCCATCTTGGAAGAGGATCGAGCAATCGGAGGGCGGTCGCCATTTTGGCTCTTCTTGTTCAGTGTTGTTGCTGTAGTTGAAGTTCTCACTACAACCGTACTCACAACCTGAATCGCAGTCGTGAGCCGATCCGACCGCGACCCCCCACCTGAGATGTCCAGCGGAAGGGAAGAAGGCCTCCAGGACCCCCGAGTGGGACCTCGCTTGCTGGGATCCGAGGAGGTGGAAGATGAGATTCTCGGTGAGGCAGCTGGAGGCCCGGAGAGGGAGAGGCCTGTGATCGTCGCCGGAGCAGGCGACCAGGAGGCCGCGATTCCTCCCTCCTGTGGGACGAGAAGGTGACGCGGCGGAGGAAGGGAGCCCCAGGCCCGAGGAGGGAGCCGGTCAGCCCCCAGTGGAAGGCACGAGTCGGGGCGAGCGGATGGAGGAGATGATGGGAGAGATGGCCAGAGCCATAACCGACATCCGCCAGCAGATGGGAATGATGCAGCGGCGGATGGACGCATGGGGACCCCCACCGGAGGAAGATCGCGTCCCGGAGGGGCGGTCAAGCCATGCGGCCCGGAGGGCAGAGAGACCACCGTCCGGCAGGCCCGCCTTCAGAGGGGGGCGGCGCCGACTTTACCCCCGCCAGGGGAGCCTCCACCTTCAACCTGGGCTCCCCTGGAGGGGAGCGGCCATCGGAGAGACTTAAAAGTCAAGTTCGATGGAGACCCAAGCCACCTTTCCTTTTTTGTCACCAATGTCCGCAATTTTATGGAGGACTACGGAGACGTTCCCCCCCGAGGCGGCCCAAGTGAGGGCCGTGGGAAGCAACCTGAAAACGCTGCGGCCGACTGGTTGGTCCAGATGACCGAGACCGATGCCCCGAGCTTAGGGGTATTGAGGCTTTCCTGAGGCGCTGCAGCAGCGGTTTAGAGACCCGCACGCGGAGCGAAAGCTAAGGCGGAATTGAAGCGGATCTACCAGGGCCGAGGGCGGTATCCGAGCACGCCCTGGCGTTCAAGGCCCTTGCCGGAAAAATCCATGACTGGTCAGAGCGACCAAATTAGACTACTTTAAGGCCGGATTGAGAAGAGAGGTCCTGGATTGGGCTCTGAACCGCAGAAAACCAGCCACCCTTGAAGGATGGATTGACCTGGCCGGCCAAGTGGAGTGCGATCGGGGGAGGCGGCACCCAGGAGACACCGAGGCGCCCGCGAGCACGCGACCCGGCCCCAACCATACGAACGGGGCTGGCCCGGAGGTCGCCAACCCGGCGGAGCCGTGAACCCCCCGGCAGTTCAGGGGACCTTTTTGTTAAACCCGGTGATGAAGGGGCCCTTCACAGTGCAGGGGGGCCTAAAGGGGCATACGGAGCGGTCCCCCCCCAACCGGATGGAAAAGGTCTTTTGGGGCCATGTGCCCCCCCCAAAGAGTTCACCCAAGAAAAAAAGATGGCACGGGGGGGAGAAGGAGTGGTTTCCGGGGCGGCTCGGGGCCCTTTGGGGAAATTCCCCGGGGAACCCCGGGCCCCCTTTCAAGTTTGGACAGATCACAAAAACCTGCGGGCCCCCCGCAGACCCCAGAGACTAAACGCTAAGCAGCTGAGATGGGCCCAGTTTTTTAAACAGATTCTTTTTAATTGAATACACCCGGGGGCCCAAAAAAGTGAGCGGGGGGCCCCGCGCATGCCTGATGCGGACTACTCCCCCCCGGAGAGATGGGGGAACCTATTCTTTAACCCACAACGGGGGTTTCCCCCGCCCCCCGGGGGAGCAGCCAAAGCAAAGCCCACCCCCCGGGAGCTGGGGGGCCCTTTTCCGGGGCCAAAAAAAGGCCGGGTCCCCCCGAGGAATGGCTGGCCCGGGGACCCGGGCCCAAAGGGAAAAAAAAGGTTTTTTTGGGCCGGGGGGAAAAATTTTTTCCCCCCCCCAACCCTGGGGGCCCGGGGCCCAAAAAAGGGGGGCCCCCCTTTACGCCATGGCAGGACACTTGGGGCTCCCCAAGGAAAAACTACTCGCCCGGCAGTTCTGGTGGCGGGTGAGGAGGGACGCAAAGCAATACATTGCCGGGTGTGACGTGGGGCGCCAGGAAAAAAAAGGGGGGGGGGCCCCGGGGGGCCATTGCAAAAAAGTAGCTGCCCCTTTAAAACCGGGGAGAGATTCCCATGGAGAGTAAAACCCCCGGGGGGGGGGGGTTACCACCATCTGGGGGGTGGACCGGAAACCCAAAAAGGCCCCCTTTTGCCTTGCGGCGGAAAATTTTCCCAGAGCGGGCCCAAAACCCCTTTTGGGACATCATTTTTGCCCCGGGTAGCCTCCCCCGGATCATAAGTGACCGCGGGCCAAAAACACCCCAAATTTTGGGGAAGGGGGTTCCCCTTTTCCCCCCGGGGGTTTTAAGGTTTTTAAAACGCATTCCATCCCGGGAAAAGAGGGGCGACCGAAAAAAATTCAGGGGGCGCCCCCGAAATACTTGAGGTGCTTCTTTACGTACCCCGCAGGACCAGTCCCAACCGTTTGGTCCCCGAGAATACTGTTATAACAACACCGACCCCGCGTCCACGGGGGGTCTCCCCCCCGGGGCCTGAGTGGGGGGGGTTTCCCCCCCCTTCCCCCGCAAATGACCCCCCCTGCACCACCCCCTTTTAAAACCCCGGGGCCTGGGGGGCTGGGGCCCGCGGCCTGCCAAAGGGCCAAAAAGGGGGTGGGGAAAGGGCCCCGGAAAATTTTTAAAAAAAATTGGGGGAAAAAAAGGGGGCCCACCCCAACCATGGGGAAAAAGGGACATGGTGTATTTTCCACCAAGCACCGCATCAAACCCAGCCCCCCCGAAAATTTGCGGACAAGTTTGTTGGGCCCCCTACGGGTGAGGGGAATGATAAACCCCGGTAAAATTTTTGGCTGGACCTTCCCCCCCGTGGGGGCAAGGTCCCCGGGTTTCCCCCGAGCCTGCTTAAAAGGCAGTGACCCACCGCCAGTGGTCTCTCCCGGGGGAAAACGGTCCCGATCATATGGGAACATACCCCACTTTTTTGCTTAAGGAAAATTTTTTTTATTTAGAAAGTTTGGGGGCCGGGCTTTCAATACTTTTTTTCAGTGGCTTTCCCAAAAAAATTGCAGCCAAAAGTGGGTGTTTTCCGGAAAATCAAAAAGGGCCCCCGATTGGGGAATAGGTTTCACAGGGGGTTCCCCAAAAAAAGGGCCCCCAAACTTTCTTTGCTTCTTTTCCCCCGGGGGGGGGAAAACCCCTTGGGGGGGGGCATGCAAGGGGGTTTTTCCAATGCGGGATAGGTGGGGGAAAAACGCAACCCCCCTTTTAAAAGGGGGAATGGGGGGGGGGGCGCCATTTTGGCTCTTCTTGTTCCCCTGTTTTTTCTGTAGTTAAAATTTCCCCCCAAAAAAAGGCAAGAGGGGGGGCTTCTTTAAACTGTTCAGGGGTTGGCTCTTCGCCAGAGGGGGGGGGGGTGGGGAGTTAAGAGCAGGAGTTCTGGGGGAAAAAACCCCAGGCCCTTTTTTTCCTTTTGGGAAAAGGACCCATAAAGCATTTCCCCCCAAAACCCAGGAGTGTGGTTATTTGGGCGGCCTACCAACGCTCACACAACTACCTTCACATCCTGGTGAGGATTGGGGGAGGACTGACAATGGATGATGGGATTTGTAGTACTTTCACACCTCTGTCCCCACAGACCACTGCCGCTCCCAAAAAAAAACCGATAAAGACCAAATTTTGGACAAAAAACCCAACGACCCCTTTACATCCTAAAGTTTGGGGGGGCCAGAATATGGATGATGGGACTTTTAGTTTTCCCCCTTTTTCCCAAACTGCTACAAACCTAATCCAATCCTTCCCCAAACCAAAAAACCCGGGGAAAAACCCCCCTCCCCACTGGGTGGAAAGGACACTGCCCCCCTGGGCCCCCCTTGGCATGTGGTTTTGGGTGTGGGGGGGGGTACTGGGGGTTGGGGGGGGCAGTGCTTTTTTCCCTCGGGGCCAAGGGGGGGTCACCCCCCCCTGGGACTGTCTTGGGCCCGGGGCCCCCCCCCGGGACCAGGAAAAAAACTGGAGGGGGTTTGGGGGGTTTTCCTTCATGTTGGGAGTTGCAAATTCCCCGCGGCCAGAGAAGCGGTGGGGGGGGACGGGGGGGAGGGCCTGGGGGGGGGCTGCCCCCCCGCGCCCAGGGGGCGGGGGCCTGGCGGGGGGGGTGGTGGGGGGGGGGGGAAAGGGGGGCCTGGCCCCCCCTCCGGGGGAGGGCCCCCCAGGGCCCCCCCCCTGGCCCCCTTCCCCCCCCCCTGGCCACCCCCCCCCTGGGGGCCCCACCCCCGGTAACTGGGGGGGGGGGAACCCCGGGGGCAGGGAAAAGGCCGGGGGCCCCCCCCCCCCCCCCCTCCCTCCCCCCAGGGGAAAGGGGCCCCCCTCCCTTTCCCCCCACCCCCCCCTCCAGGGGGGCCTTTTGGGCCCAACCCCCAAACCCTTTTCCGGCAGCCGTCCTTTCCCCCCCCGGGCCCCGTCAGGGAGGGGAAAACCCAGCGGGGGCCCCCCCGGTCCTGGGGGGGGGGAGGGGGGGGCAAGGGGGGCCTGAGCCAGGGGCCCCCCTCCCCAAGGCCCAACGGGGTTTGGGGGGCCCGCGGGGGGACCAGCGAGCCGAGGGCCCCTCCGGGGGCCCCCCCCCCAAAACCCCCCCCCCGCCCCACCTCCCCCCTCCGCCCTCCTTTCGCTCCCTCGTGCCGCCTCGGCCTTTGGGGGAAATGGCGGGGGGGGCGGGCGGGGCTGTTGCCAAGG